>CM046443.1:15531590-15559090 GCA_025506515.1 Flaveria trinervia | reverse complement strand
AGATGAACATGCAAGGTTCATCTGGCAACTCCAAACATCAAATGGGTTCAACCCTACATGTGGTTGAAAGGGATAGCATAGAACCCAAACATCATCTCATATGCTACCCTGACAACTCACCCAAGGGTCCTTTCATAACCTTCCCAGAGACACCCAAGGAGAACTACACTCAAGCAAGCCCATTCCAAGAGACAAGCTCTTCTCAAGCTTTTGTGTCTTCTGATGAAAGCTGTGGCAACTCTCTTTTCACTCTTGAAGACCTGGATTGTATCCATCCAGATGATCTGGAATATATGGAAATAGTCCAGCAGATGGCTCTTCTCACTCATAGAGCCAAGAAGTTCTACAAGAGGACTGGAAGGAAGTTTCCAAGCAATGCAACCAGGGGAAAGTTTGGACTGGACAAAGGCAAAGTCAAGTGTTACAACTGTAACTAGATGGGCCACTTTGCTAGAGAGTGTAAGGCACCTAGAACAAATGGTGGCCAAACACAATCCAGACCAAACTACACTTACAAAGCTCTCCATAATGAGAAGTCAAAGCAGCAAGCTGCTGTTGTTATTGAAGAAGGAGGCTTTGACTGGAGCTTTCAGGTGGAAGATGCCTCTCTAAACCAAGCACTAATGGCAGATCATGATGAAGCAAAGGTATTGGAACCTCTCTGTACTCCTGAATGCATTGCTAAAGTTAACAGGTATAGGTCCTACAGCTTGGAACTAAGATCTGATGTTGAGTCCTTAAACATTTAAAATCTGATTTTAGAAAGTCTGAAAATGATTATAAGCTGAAAATAGAGGACTTAGAGAAAACCATTTCAGTTCTAAAACATGAACACATAGATTTTAGGACTCAAATCAAAGATCTCATAACTAAGTTAACTGAGTGCCAGGCTGAGCTTGTGATTAGAAAAGCCAGGGCAGAAAAGAGTGTTCTTGAAGAAGAGACCTTCAAGAACATGATATCCTCATCCCTGCACAACAAAAGTGTGCTATCAAAACAGGCACGGACTGGGATCTATTGACATAGCTCCTCCACACATAATCTTGTCAGTAAGATCTCCTAGGTGTGGAACTTGTGAAGATGAGCTTCCTCTCATAGATCCTATGAGTGAGGAGGATGAAGAAGAGATAGTGAAGAATCCCTCTACAAAGAGTGAAGAGGAGAATTCCAAGAAGGGCCACTATCCTTCTGAGGAGAAAGTGAAGACTGTGATGACCAAGTCCATGAGAAAGAACTTGATCAGGAAGAGCAAAAGAAAGGCAAGGAAGGCTCAAGAGATCAAGGCTAGTTTTGACTCTAAGCAGAAACAAGTTTTTATTTCTGCAGGGTTTAAAGTGGTAGGGACTGAAGACATCAACCAAAACTCCTCTGCTAAGAGTTCTGGTTCTTGTTCAACTCATCTCAGTAGCAAGAAGAAGACTGATCTACTGTGTACCACTGCTGCATAGCATGGACCATCAACTCCAAGCATAGTCCTTAGCCCAAGAGGACTGTCTCAGCATCTGCAAAGATGAAGTGGAGAAGGGATGTGACCAAGACAGTCCTATTCCAAGACAAGGCTCTTGTGAAGAAGAAGATGTATTGTGTTATGTGTGACAGCACCACTCATATTGCCAAGGATTGTCTCTTCAATCCTAAAGGTACTGTCCATATGGCCAAAACAAAGGCTTTAAAGAGTTCTAAGAAGATTCAAGCTTCGGAAGGAAAACCAGTTTCCTTTGGAAGTTCCAAATCTAACAAGAAGGGAAGTGGAAAATTCTCTTCGGAAGAATATTTGGTCCCGGAAGAAAGGAGTTCTTTCGAAGCACTGAAGTCTGCTGCAGTGTCTGTAGAATCTTCTGAAGGTTCAGTCATCAAAAATTTTGAAGTTCCAAAAGCTTCTAAAGTTTTGAAGGTCAAGTCCAAGACTCCAAGGTGGTGTGGATGTCTAAGAAAGACCAAGTGACTGAGATTTCTCCATCATAATAGCTCAAGATCCTCTTAGTACAACCATAGGATCTATTACTTTTGAATTACCTTATGCAAATGAGCCCAAGACAAGCAAGGCTTGGGTTTCCAAATGTAACTAATCATTCTCTTTGTGCAGGACAGCTGAAGACAGACAGAAATGTCTGGATCATAGACAGTGGCTGCTCCAAGAACATGACATGCAATAGGTCACTACTCCAGAACTTTGAAACGATTGATGGAGGACCAGTTTGCTTTTGGAGGAGATGAAGGTGGTTGCATTTCTGGAAGGGGCGAGGTCACAAATGGTAAGCTCAGCATAGAAAAGGTAAACTTTGTAAAGGAGCTTGGATACAATCTTCTGAGTGTATCTCAATTTTGTGATTAGAGTCATAACATGCTCTTTACTGAGCATGAGTGCATTGTTCTTAAGCTTGGTGTGGTCATTCCTCATGAGCATATCCTGTTTAGAGCCCCTAGGAAAGGAAACATGTACAAGATGGATTTGCAAGAAACCTCTCCCTCTGGAGAAGTTCATGCTTTCTGTCTAAAGCCAATAGTGATGAGCCTTTCCTATGGCATAAAAGATTGTGCCATGTAGACTTAATAACATGAATTAATTGATTAAGCATGATTTGGTAACTGGAATGCCAAAGAAAGAGTTTACAAGTGATGACCATTGTGTTGCATGCCTGAAAGGGAAGCAACATAAGGTATCTCACAAGCCTATGGAAAAGAACTCCATCACTACACCCCTACACTTGTTACATATGGATCTCTTTGGCCCCACAGTGTAATGAGTTTAGGAAGGACCTATATTGTCTAGTGATCACAGATGACTTTACAAGATTCACTGGGTTTTCTTCCTTAGAACTAAGGATGAGACTCCTGAGATTCAGAAGAATTTCATCCTAAAGATTGAGAATCAATCTGATCACAAGGTCAAGATCATAAGATGTGATCAAGGAACCGAATTTAAGAACCATATCCTTGATACAATCTGTGATGAAAAGGGTATTTCAAGACAATTTAGTGCTCCCAGGACTCCTCAGCAAAATGGTGTTGCTGAAAGGAGAAACATGACACTGATTGAAGCTGCAAGAACCATGTTGTCTGACTCTAAACTGCCCATCACCTTCTGGGCAGAGGCATTCAACATTGCCTGCTATGTGCAAAACAGAGTTTTAGTAGTTAAGACTCATGGCGAAACTCCTTATGAACTTTGGCACAAGAGGAGACCTATCATTGGTTTTCAGGTCATTGGATGTCCTTGCACCATCTTTAATACCAAAGATCAAATTGCCAGTTTGCTTAGAAATCAGATGATGGACACTTTGTTGGATACTCTTCCCAAGCTAAGGCTTATAGAGTGTACAATCTCAGAACTAGAATTGTTGAGGAGTCAGCCAATGTGACTTTCAATAAACAGACACCTTGTATTACTGGTTCTGGTTGGATTGGTTGTTTGATCTTGATTTGGTTACCAACTGTTTTAACAAATCTTGTGAGAATGTTTCAGGATCTGTGGAAAATTTAAATACAAGTGATCCTGATCCAAGATTTGAGCTAGGAAGACCTTTAAGACACATATCTTCAGCTCCAGTTGGAACCACTTCTGCAAATGAGGTTTCTATCAGCCCAACAATGGCAAATTCAGCTGATACATCTGGTATGCCTTCAAATTCCAGCTCAGAGGCTCTACACCCAGATAAGAACACCTCAACTGTGGAAGACAAAAATGGTGGTGGTGACAGTGACCAAGAATTTCTTGATGCCACTAACCACACCATAGATGAGAACATCAATGATGTCACACACTGCTTGGATCAAGTTTCACTTGAAAAGTGTGCTGATGTGGTGGGAGAAACATCTATGCCAGATCTAAATTTTTCTAAATTAGATCTTCCTCAATAACTTTCTATGATCCCTTAGCTTAGGATCCACAAGTCTCACCCTACCACAAACATCATAGGAGATGTTGTCTTAGGGGTAAAGACAAGAGGACAAACCCTTGAAGCAAATGTTTGTCTTCACTCTTGTTTTCTATCCCAGATAGAGCCAAAGAAAGTTGATGAAGCTCAACAGGATGGAAGTTAGGTTGAAGCTATGCAACAAGTGCTGATTCAATTCAAAAGGCAGAAAGTTTGGAACCTTTGTCCTCTTCCTTCTAGGAAGACTACCATTTGAACCAAATGGTGTTTAGGAACAAGAAAGATGATAGAGGCATCATCATCAAGAACAAAGCTAGACTGGTTGTTCAAGGATACACACAAGAAGAAGGGATTGACTACACTGATGTCTTTGCTCCAATGGCAAGATTAGAAGTTATTAGGATATTCCTGGCATTTGCTGCATCCAAGAACTTCAAGGTCTTTCAACTTGATGTGAAGTGTGCCTTTTTGTATGGAGTGATAGATAAAGAGGTTTATGTCAAACAACCACATGGTTTTATAGATCCTAATCATGCAGATTATGTCTGCAAGCTTGACAAAGCTCTCTATGGGCTGCATCAGGCACTCAGGAAGTGGTATGAGACACTGTCTGAGTATCTCTGTAAACATGGATACAGGAGGGGTACTATAGATGGAACTCTCTTCATAAAAGGACAAGGAAAAGACATATTGCTAGTTCAAGTATATGTGGATAACATCATCTTTGGTTCAACTAATCCAAAGCTCTGTAAAGATTTTGAGAAGCTGATGAAAGACAGATTTGAAAATAAGTGCCATATGGGAAGTCAATTTCTTTCTGGAATTCAAGTGAAGCAAGTTGAAGATGGCATCTTTATAAGTCAGTCAAAGTATGTGTAGGACATACTCAAGAGGTTTAATATGACTGACTGTAAGACTGCTAAGACACCCATAGCCAGAAACCACTCTCTTGGTCCTGATCTTGAGGGGGAGTGTGTAGATGAGCACTTATATAGGGCTATGATTGTGTCTCTTATGTATCTTACTGCTAGCAGGCCTGATATCATGTTTGCTACATGTATTTGTGCAAGATATCAATCCAACCCTAGATGTCTCACCTTATCACTATCAAAAGGATTCTAAGATACCTCAAAGGTGCATCAACACTTGGCCTATGATATCCCAAGAATTCTGACTTCAATTTGTATGCCTATACAGATAGTGATTATGGTGGTTGCAATATGACTGCAAAGTCTACATCTGAGGGATGTCAATTTCTTGGTTGAAGGTCGTCTCATGGCAATGCAAGAAACAATCCTGTGTCTCTGCATCAACTGCTGAAGCTAAATACATAGCTGCTGCTAGCTACTGTGCTCAAGTGCTTTGGATTCAGAATCAAATGCTTGACTATGCGTTAAATTTCAAGGAGACTCCCATTCACATAGACAACAACAATGCTATCTCAATCACAGAGAACCCTGTGCAGCGCTCAAGGACAAAGCACATCAATATCAGGTATCATTTAATAAGAGATAACTATGAAAAGGGATTAATTAAACTAGTCAATGTTCAACAGATGAACAATATGCTGATCTGTTTACAAAGGCTTTTGATAAACAGAGATTTAAACATCTTATATCAGCTATTGGGATGATCAACCTTGAGTAGGTCTTAGTTAAAACTAATTCTTATTATTTCTTAAAATATGTGTGTCCTAAGTTGTCTAGTTCATCACTTTCATAAGCTCATGTTTTCTTTGGATAAAAATTTCTTTTTGAAGACTTTCCTTAGATTTTTGAAAATTTCTGATACTTCGGAAGTTATGCTTTTAACTTTGGAAGTAAATCATGCCTTCAAAATAAATAACTATCTGAGAGATTTACCTTCGGAAGAGTTTTCAATTTATCTTCCGAAGCTAAAATACTTATCTCAGACACTTACTCATTTTCAAGGACCATTTACTTCCGAAGCAAAATTAACTCTCGGAAGCTTTGTTAGTTTATACACAAAGCACTCAAGTTTTAATTTTTCTTCCGAAGCAAAATTCTCAAACCACTCAGGAAATTCTTCCGAAGTCATTTTAGCTTTGGAAGCTTTTAATTAAAACTTTCGAAGAAAATTAACCTTCGGAAACTTTTTGACTTCCAAGAAAACTACTTTTTGAGCAAAAGTAAACTACTTTTTCAGAGGTGGGACCGACATCCAGATTTCAAAGTTTATTCTCTTTCATTAAACTTTATCTGAAATCTTTCTCACATATAAACCCAACGGTTTCCCCCCTCTTTCTATCATCTATTCTTCCTCCAAACATAAAACCCCAAATTTGTCTCTGAAATTTCTTTCTTTCTTCTTTCTTTGTCCTAAGCTACTTCAAAATGGCCAACCTTGCTCACAGAAATGATCCCAACTTTACCATGTAGCTACACAGACAACACAATCAGGTTGCTCTGTTATGCTTGAGAAAGATCCTCATTTCTCAGAGGTTTGTCGTTTCTTATCTCTATCCAACTACTTCACCTCCCTAACCATTGATCCTCCACTCTATGAGGATCAGTTGCTTGAATTCTGGAAGACCTGCCAAGAGGTCATTATGGATGGGGAGAAGGCACTGTCTGCCACAGTGCAGGGGAGAACAATCTTTATCACTCCGGCCATCATCAACCGACATCTTTAGCTGGATGATGAAGAAGGTGAGGTGTTTTTCCCAAAGGAAGTTTTCAATCATTCCTTTGACTAGATGGGATATGAGGGAGATTTCTCTATAAATACCTTTAGGAAAGGGAAGGACTCATCCAAATGGAGATTCCTGCTCCATGTGGTCATCCACAGCTTATCAAACTAGCATGGTGGATGGGACCAGATTCCTGAGGATCTCTCCTTCATAATCCATGGAATGGTTCAAGGGGTCAAATTCAGGTACTCTCAGTTTGTTTATACAAATTTGCTTGCTAATTTAGACTCCTTAGAATATTACATGTTTCCTAGATATGTCTAGTACATTCTTAACTGTGAACTGGGCTCACAGTTAAGGGAAATAGGTAACATTCTTAAATTGGGACAGATGAAGCCCGACATCATTAAAATACTAAGAAAGTCCACTGTTGGATTCTCTGGGGTAGAAACAACCATAGTCCTAAAAATGTTAGAGCTCATTGCTCAAGGTGACAACCTAGCAGCACAAGCTAGTGTTGAACCCACACCTGCTACTTCCCAACCACCCATGCAGCCTCAAATCTCCATCACCTACCAAAGAAAATCCAAACAAACCCCTGCTCAGACTATTCAGTCTGTGAGGCCCCCATATACTCACCCATACAGAAGAAGTGGACACTAGAGCTCCCACTTCTCCTGAGGAGCAAACCACTCCCATCTCTTCAAGAATCAGTGCTGAGGTTACTCATGCTCAGCCTGATGAGCTCATTAGCCCTACTGCCTTAAGCCATCACTCTGAGTCTTAACACTCAAGTGATCAACCTTCAGGGAACAGTTACCATCCCCAGCCTATAGATCTCAACTAACCATTCCCAACCTTGATTTCTACACTGATGAGGATATAGGTTTCAGTGAGTATAATGAATCTCTCTTCTTTCCCCTACTCAAGAGAGATGAGTACTCTGAGTCTCCTACATCTATCCCGCATCAGTCACCTACAACTGAGGTGGACACTCCTGAACCTGTTCAGGATGTCCATATGGAAGAGGCTCTCACTTCTAAAAGTGATTACATCATTAAGACCTCAACCATGGCAACTCAGCCCATTGACATCTCAACTGAGACTGCCAGTGAGGAGAGGAAATCCAGTAGCCAAGAACTTAGAACTGGTCATGAGAGAAAGGACTCTGGTTCAATCTTCTCCACCCCTAGTGATTCTTCTGATGAAGACGAGGGGGATCTGATACTAAAAGTGCAAAAACTATCCAAAACATGCACCTATTTAGTCTCAAAGGTCAGTCACCTTGAATCTCAGGTGACTACCTTACACAACAGGATCAATGATCAGCAACTTGAGATTTCATATCTTAAGAAAAAACTAGCTGGGAGACCCTTAAGGAGAGCTCAACCAGGAACACAAGAACCTATGGATGTGATTGACCTATCTTCCAGCTCACCTATGCAAGTGGGTGATGCTACCAAAAAGGGGAGAAAGTCATTACAGCCACAGAACCTAGGAGTTCTTCAGAAAGAATGGACATTGAGGACTCACCATCCTCACTTGAAACTGTGCATTCTCAGCAACCTCCTCTAGTTCACATTGATGTGGACTACACAGAATCCTTCATCAGAGTGTGTTTGAGGATGGGATACCAAGGGCTATGTCACCATCACCATCCTTCAATCACATCATTGGGTGGAGGTATGACAACAACAGGAAGGCCCTCATCATCATAAGAGTTCAAGGACATCAAGAAGTCTTCAATTTTCAGACCTTGGACTATTATGAAGGTCTGGATCTAGTCAACATGCCACTTGTCAACCCAAGCCAATCAAGACAAGCTGACAGACTGGCTAAAAGAATCCAAGACAGATCACTGCAGAGTTCAGCTTAAGAAGGAGACTTAGGCAATCGGGCAATGTCATCGGTCAACTAGATGTTGAGGTAGACCCTAAGATTAGCTTCATAGGGAAACCTTGACTGAAGGCCTAGTGACAGAACTTGAGAGCCCTGTCTCATCATCTCCAACTACTGTAGAGATCCATATTCCTTTTGAGACACCTGCTGGTGAAGGTGCTTCTCAACCTCTCTCTGGCCTGAGCTCAGATGCTACAACGAGCAATGAAGGCCAAAGCTCTCTCCACCCTGAGTCACAAAGGTCTGTGAGTGACAAAGGGAAAAGAAAGATGACATCTGAGGAGATTGAGGAGGAGGAGAGAGAGAGGAAAATGAGGCTAAAGGGGGAAAGTTCCTCTACTGAGTCTCCAAGACTCATGGAGTCTGTAATCAGGGCTTCCCCCAGACCAGATACTCAGAATGATGAGTTAAGGGCAGTCAGGATTAACTATCTGTAGACTAGGAACTATGACATAGATAGTGTTATTTCTCTCCCCTTGGATGAATTGAATGAACTGGTTGACCTGGAAAGGTCAAGAGAGAAGAAGGAGTCAGAAGATGCAAAACTCCTAGTACAAGTCAAAGAAGAGAGAAGAAGAAAAAGACTGTACAAAGGTATGCCTACCCTCTCACCAGTTCAAGAAAGTCCTGAACAAGAGGATGTGGTTAAAAAAGAACCCCATGTAGATAAGGAAGAAGACAAAATCAAGATGATTAACTACCTGAGTGCTACAGGCCTCTATAAGGAAGATGCACTCCACTCCAAGAAAGAAAGACAACAAAGAAGATGCTAAGGGAAGAAGCTACAAAATCAAGAGCCATCATCCAAAAGAGCATGAAGAAGTCTATGATAGGTAGAGGATGATGAGCTTCTTGAAGCTGTATGGATTCTCTGGAAGGAGACTTGGACCCATGTCTCTATCCACTATGGATGAGCATATCAGGGTAATCAAGCAGAAGATTAAGAGTGGAGAGCTCACTGACTTACACTCCACTCCAAGTCAGGCCCCACCTGAAGTGGAGGTTAAGGTTGAACAACTAGACATAACACAACCCTGACCTCCTGCTAATGCTCAGCAAGCTTCATCTTCTGATCCACAATAGGGTCAACCTCCTCTTCATCTGAACAGGAGAAAGAGGAAGTCCCAACTGAGAGAGACAGTGAAGATCAGTCTGGTGCTGCAGGCCAGTCTTCTCATTAAAATTTGGAAAGAGAAAGAAGAGGATGGCTTCTAAACCAAGTCTAAGAAAAGAAGAAGCCTGCATCCCCTTCTAAACCTCAGGATGAATCTGAACAGCCTGAGGATGTGCAGCTAGAGGATGCTCAATCAACTCCAACTTCAGTAGCTCCTCTAGCATCAGGAAGACCCATCTTGTCTTGGACATACACCACAAATCTAGAAAGGTGGCATGTTATTAGAGATCAAGGCATTGAAGAAATTTATACATGGAAAGATATGTTTTAGTTGCCTCTGCATGACCTCTTTGACATGAGAAGACACTTTGACAGCCTGAAGGATCCTAATCATCTTATGAAGAAAGGAATGGTGATCATCCTAATGAGGACTGTTAATATCTGAAGTTTTCTAAGTGTTTTGGTAGCATCAGCCTAGGGGGAGTTTGTAGAGATTAATGAAGAGGCTGATGCAACCTAAACATCTTTAGTCTTTCCTGCATGCTGCACAAGTGCATTAAAGAAGAATACTTCGGAAGTTTCACATGTGCATCAGATATACTCTAAGTGTGAAATCTTCCGAAGCCAAGACCAATATCTTCCAAAGCCAAAGATGAAGTCTTCCGAAGCATCAGAGACAAAGTCTTCCGAAGCTTCAAGTTCATGAAGACAGATTTCTTCCAAAGACTTTTAGTAACATGCGTTATCTGATGTACTTTTCCATAAAGCTGGACACCTTTACGCTGCAACGCTGCAAGTCACCAACTTACATGGTTTGATGAAAAGGTCCATGCTTTTGGTAACTATACATTGAGGTCTTGAGTCATGATGGTGATGATGATGACGATGATGATGATAAGGAGGATGAGAATGATGATGACGATGATGATGAAGGTGACCACGACGACGATGATGATGATGATAATGATGATGACGATGATGATGTGGATGACGACGATGATGATGATGATGATGAGGAGATGACGATGACGACGACGATGAAGACGACGGTGATGGTGATGGTGATGGTGATGATCATGGTGATGGTGATGATGATGATAATGACGACGATGATGACGATGATGATGACGATGTGATGATGCGACGACGACAACGATGACGACGATGATGATGATATGATGATTATGATGATGATGATCATGAAGATGATGATAACGATGATGATGATGATGATGATGATGATGATGATGATGATGATGATGATGATGAGATGATGATGATGATGATGATGATGATGATGATGACGATGACGACGACGACGATGACGATGACGATGATGACGATGACGATGATGATAATGATGATGATGATGATGATGACGATGATGATGATGATGATGATGATGATGATGATGATGACGATGACGACGACGATGAAGACGACGGTGATGGTGATGGTGATGGTGATGGTGATGGTGATGGTGATGGTGATGGTGATGGTGATGGTGATGATGATGATGGTGATAATGGTGATGATGGTGATGATGATGATAATGATGATGATAATAATATTAATGATGATGATGATGATGATGACGACGACGACCATGACGATGACGACGATTACGATGACGACGATTACGATGACGACGATGATGATGATGACGATGATGATGATGACGATGATGATGATGATGCGATGATGATGACGATGATGATGATGATGATGACGATGATTATGATGGTGATGATGATGATGATGATGATGATGACAAGGAGGAGGAGGATGATGATGACGATGATGATGAGGATGACGACGACGGTGATGATGGTGATGATGGTGATGATGATGATGATGATGATGATGATGAGGATGTTTATGATGATGATGATGATGACGACGGCGACAACGATGACGATGACAACGATGACGATGATGATGATGATGATGATGATTATGATGATGATGATGATGATGATGATGATGATGATGACGACGACGACGACGACGATGATGATGATGATGATATTGATGATGATGTTGATGATGATGATGATGATCATGATCATGATGATGATGATGATGATGATGATGACGACGACGACGATGATGACGACGACGATGATGACGATGAGGATGATGATGATGATGATGATGATGAGGATGATGATGATGATGATGATGATGATGATGTGGATGATGATGATGATGATGATGAGGATGATGATGATGATGATGATGTGGATGATGACGAGGATGATGATGATGATGATGAGGAGGAGGATGATGATGACGATGATGATAAGGATGACGATGATGATGATGATGACGATGATGATGATGAGGATGATGATGATGATGAGGAGATGACGACGACGACGACGACGATGACGGTGATGGTGATGGCGATGGGGGGATGGTGATGGGGGTGATGATGATGACAACGGTGATGACGATGATGATGACGCGACGACGACGACGACGATGATGATGATAATAGTAATATTAATAATATAATAAAAATAATAATAATAACGATAATGATAATAGTAACGATAATGATAATAATAACGATAATAGTAATAATAACGATAATCGTAATAATTACGATAATTGTATTATAACGATAGTAGTAATAACGATAGTAGTAATAATAACGATAATAGTAATAATAACGATAATTGTAATAATAACGATAATTGTAATAATAATGATAATAGTACTACTAATAATAGTAATAACAATAATAATAGTAATAATAATAAAAATAATAATAATAATATAATAATAATAATAATAATAAAAATAATAATAATAGTAATATAACCCTATGGCGACGATATGTCGTTGCCATAGGGTGTAGTATATTTTAAACTAGGGTTTACATCCTTATCACTTTCATTTTCCCAAACCAAATCTCACCCACAACCAGCCTTTATCTCTGACAAAAACAACCAAAATCTGACCACCCCCCCCATTTCTAGCCAGCACCACCTTTCCTTGCCGCTACCACCACCACTTCTATCGCCCCCATTACCTCTCTCATCGCACCCTACCAAAGATGAAGCATCTTAGGTTGCACCACCACCATTGTTCCTACCACCACCTCTATTTATATCTCTCTAGACTGCTATATTATTATCTCACCACCACCGTCACCGACAACATCTCATTATCATCGTTTATGTTAAGATTTTAAGGTGTGTATATTATCTATTTTATTAGTCATTTAAATATTTTGAATTGCTTTTCGTTTAGTAGAATTATATGAGTATTTGATTTTTGGTTTGATTTTGTTCTTGTTTTAATTTGGTTAATGATATGCTTTAATTACATATGTATGTATGCATAATATGTGATGAAAGTATTATAGTTTGACTTGGTTATTAGTTTAATTAATAAACATATGGTTAACATGTCATGAAATTGAGTATGTGTGCTAGATTATTTTAGTGTTAAAGCTTTAGGGTATGTATGTTATATTCTTTTGTAAATTAGTGAAAATATTAAGTTGAATTATTGTTGAAGTTGATTTATGTTGTTAGAATTATATCAATTGTTTGATAGAATGATATCATGAATTATATTTTGTAACATGTTTTAGGATTAATGTTAATTAACTCAAAACCTAATTCATGAACATATGATGAATTGCATTGTCAAAAATGTTTTAGGATTTATATATGCTTTGGAACATTTTTTAGGGTTTTATTTGTGTTTTATAATTTGTATATATATATATATCATGTTTATGTATATGTGTAATTCATCTTATAATATTGTTTAAAGGAACAACAAACGGAATGATGGCACATTATGGGAAAGTGTTTGGATGGATCAAATCGAGGGCAAAAGAAAATTAGGTAAATTTACAACCTTCATTTCTATTATATGTTAAATATATTGTTATCAATGTTTGTACATTGTTTATTTAGTATTATTTAGTTTAGAGTTGGATATTATCAAGTTACATCACTCGAACACATTATACACTAAATTTAGATATTATTACTTGCATTGTTGATTTATTGAAACTTAAAAGTATTGTATTTTATTATTTATAATTTAACATAATGCTTTATTTTTCATTTTACAAAAGTTATGTTGTTGAATTTACATAAAAATATAATAACCAAATATTATTATGAATGATCAGGTGGGTTATCATCACAATAGATGAGGAAATGAATATACTTACGATTATATGCGTGAAATACAGGAACGGATTAATGAATTTTAAAAAGAAATCAATTCCTACTAACGATGAAGATGATCAAGGTGACAACAATTATAATTTGTTTGTTTTGTAAAAGATTAAAGATGTTTACGTTAGTTATTTTGCTTAAATGCACGTGTACGTAACTTCAGTTGTAAGTTGATTTCTTTGGGTATTAGTAATATTAGCTTTTGTTTGGTGTATAAATATGTTCTCGAAACCTTAAATATTAAGAAAAACCTAAAAATATAAAAACAATTTATAAATTAAAAATTAAACCAGTCCGGGTCTATGGCGACAGCATGTCGTTGCCATAGGGTTTTTGAAAATTTTTATAATATTTAATAAAATATAAAAAATTAGTTGAACTTATGGCAATGACATGTTGTTGCCATAGTCTGAAAATAAAATTATTATTAAATTAAAATACAATATGAAATATTTTTGTCGACAACTCTGTGACGACAACTTATTATCGGGATAGACCTCTATTGCAACAAAGGTTTTGGCAATAAATCAAAAATAAGCTACAACGACAAGGCTGTGATCATGGTCGACGGTGGCGATTAGCGGGCGGTAGGTGGAGGCGGGGGTCAGTGAAATTTAAAATCCTTCAATATTTGGAAGGGTTTTAAAATCTTTAATTTGAAGGAATTTGAGGGATTTAATTTTGATTTCAATTACATTTCTTTATCAACCAAACATGTTATGAATGAAATTCAAATTACAATTCCAACGAATTAGTACCAACCAAACATAATGACAAATGTAATTCAGATTCCAATTCTATTGAATTTATACATACAATTAAGTAAGGGCCACTAACCCTCATCTATTTTACAGGATCGAATATGGTCACTCAACACAAATGTTATCTCTCAAACTCACAAGGTCACAATCGGATTGATGAAGCAAAGTCCCTTAAGAGTCGATAATAATATAATAAGTAAACAAACACACGAGATAGTTTTCAAGATACTTGTATATATTACTTCTCAACTTAAAGTTTACAAGACTCTTACAAGCATATTAACTGAGTTTACAATGAGAACTATATATAATACTATCTATAATCAATTATACAAAAGATTACTAGCTGAAAATTACTACTAAACAAATACTATATTGCTAGTACTAAAGTATCTAAGATAAAAACTATCCTATATTAGGTAGTCTTGACATTTTCATGGCTTACTTTTTGTCACCAACTAAAGTTGAAACTATACTAACTAATAAGAAATAAACAGTGGAATAAAGTATGGTCAACTACATAGACATGGGAAAGTGTCATGCAGTATCTTAGAGCTTGCAATGGCTTTTGAGAAAGGCCATACTTATATCCACAAGTTCATAGTAGGTTCTTTCGAAGGTTAGTTGGCTTCAGAAGAACAAGTTCTTCCGAAGCCATTTATACTTCAGAATAGTCTACTTCTTCCGAGATTTGTGCTTATCTTCAAGACTATATACTTCGGAAGTCATTGTCATGATTCTTCTTAGTGTTGATCTTCGAAGGAGGGATGACTTTGTCTTCGTAAGACAGGATTCCTCTTCGGAAGTTCTTTAACTTTAATATTCGGAAGTGCAGCTTTTGCTTTCGGAAGTTTTTCATAGTTGTATCAAAATTGCTCAAGTGTTTGTTTTTTGGTTGTACGTGAAATGACTTGATCTGCCCAAGATGCATATTAAGTTGATGTGGCTAGTGTGATATGATCCAAGTCGGGTCATACCCAATAACAAGCTAAATAAACACCAATAATTATGACACTAATTTAGAAAATGGGTTTTCTAAATCATTGCCTTTGTAGATGAACATCATTATATGGATAATTGTTCATATGGTACCTTTTGTTTTTCATTATTTAGTCTTACTAAATAATAAAAAAATAAAAGTACTAAGTTTATAAAGGTTAAACATGTTTTAAATTTATAAACATAAGGTTAGTGTGTATTTAATTGTGTTACAAAACAAAGTGTGGGAATCCATTTTCAAATGGTTTTCGGCCGCCCACTTGCCTTGGGGGTCCCATCTTTGTCTTGATAACACACTAGATTAATTGTTTTTGCATCAATCCAAAAACACACACATCTCTCCTACATGCAAAGGACTTCTACTCCTCCCAAACCTCTCTCTCTTTCTCTCACGGTTTGAAGAAAAGGAAGAGCAGAAATTTCAGCTCACAAAAGAGGGTTTTGTAGCTGAAAATTTGTGTCAAGAAGCCTAGCAATCAAAGGTGTTTGTACAAGCTTGGGGTATCACCTCTTGAGGACTTCTATCTTGAAGTTTAGCCACGATTTCATTTTTTATCTCTTCTTGAAACTCGACTTTGAGCAGCTCCAAAGGTTGTGTTCTTTACATCCTATGTTCATTCCATTGTATGTATTTCGTATATTGATCCATGGCTTTGGGGTTTGCTTATTAAAATGGGTTTAATAATCAACACATTAACATGTTTTAAAACTAAATTCCGCTGCGTTTTTCATACAAAAGAAGATAATATGAACTTTGATAAACATGTTGAACCTCAACAATGGCATCAAGAGCCACATATACGAATGCATACATGTATTATTCTTGCTTGTTCACGGTTTTATGGTGTTTGACACCACATACCCGTGTGTTTGTGGGCTGAATGTTACCCCCTTTTGATTTCTTAAAGATATTACTTTATGCATGTAAGGATCTTTAAAAATCTAGTCATAAGTTGTTTGTTTGTTGTAGGACTTAACCCATTTGTTCTTGGTTTATGTTGGCCAAAACATGGGTTTAAAGGGGCTGCCCCATATCGTGACATAGGTATATTTGGATATGTTGTTTTGGTTATGCATAACAAGCCTAGACCATATGGATTGATTGATTGGTTGTCATGTTATATTCATTTGGCTATGTAATAATTCAATTTTTGTTTCAAGTCTTGTTTTGTAATTCATTTATTCATATGGTTATAATAAATAGATTAGGAGTTTCTTTCTCTTTACTAGAAAAAAATTGTATTAGGATACATATTTTGTAAGGATGCTCAAGATCAAGATTTGAAGAGAATATGGACAAAGAGGATGCTTGAAGATGTGGTTTCAAGTGGGAGTCTTTTTGTCAACCTTGTATCATGTTCTTAACCCATTAGGACAAGACCTTTTGACACACTTGTTTTGGCTAAACAAGTGTGCTCAACCTAGTATGCTTTGTTATGCATATGTGAATGTTATGTTTATGCTTGGTTGAATGCTTATGATGTTGTTTGTTTTGAATATTTGGATGTGATTTACAAACCGTCTATTATAACAAGCTATAACTAGAAATGGTTCTCAAATCATTAAGCATAAATAGAATGGTTCTTTAAAAGGAGTTAATGGTTTGCAAAATAAAATGAGTTTTATTTAAAAGAATCTATTGAGTACCATATGGTTGAATGCATACAATCATATGGTACATAGACCTTTCTTTACAAGTATTATGATATTGTAAATCCCTTTTGAAACAAGTTAAACACCATCCTTTTATACAACACTTAGGTTATTTGCAAACTCTTAGTGGGATAAAGGTCACCTAACCACTTTGAGGGAACTTGTAACTTGAGATGAGAATACCATGTTTGTGGGATAAAGGTCACCTAACCACTTATGTAGTAAACTCACACATGTGTGTAAGTAGGACGACTTGATTTATAAAATATATTGAATGGATCACCTAAAATGTGTTTTATAAAAGGTGTTGATGGGATAACATGCCGTTGTAAACATAAGATGTTCATACGATCCCATACCACTAGAATTTACAATAGGTTGCAATTGTCATTCATGACTACCTTGTTTATTTAAATAATGGGATAAAGGTCACCTAACCAATATTTAAATATAACGTTGGATTCTAGAATTTTATTTATTAAGTCTATGAGACATAAAGGGTGTTAATAAAATGAAATAATTTTTATCACAATTACTAAAATGGATCTTTGTAAAATCTTGTAGATGGCCGACAACAACAACGCTAATAACGATGTACCAAACCAAAACAACCAATCTCTTAGGGCGATCCTTCAAAGGGATCGTCTAACACCTAACAACTTCATGGATTGGTACCGCAACTTGAGAATCGTTCTCAAGCAGGAAAAACGGACCTACATCCTTGATGATCCCATCCCCGATGAACCTAACGAAGAGGATGTGGAGGCCTATAATGATTGGGTCAAATATGTTGAAGACTTGATCCAAGTCTCTTGCTTAATGCTAGCAAGTATGACTCCTGAACTCCAAAAGGAGTATGAGCTCCATGGAGCTTATGACATGATCACTCAGTTGCGGGAAACGTTCCAGCAACAAGCTAGGGTGGAGCGCTTCGAAACGGTTCGAGCGCTTCATGCATGTCGGATGGAGGAATCCCAATCAGTTTCATCTTATGTTCTTAAGATGAAAAGCCATATCGACCGCCTTCAGAGGCTTATGTCCTGTCTCAAAGGAGTTGCCACGGATTTGATCCTTAACGGCCTAACTAGGAAGTTTGAGGCGTTTGTCTTGAATACAACATGAACGGATGGGACAAGAGCATAAATGAACTTCATTCAATGCTCAAAACAGCTGAGGCAGGAATGGGTAAAAGGGTTTTACCTGTTCTTAACATTAGTGAAGGTGGAAGAAGGAGAAGGTCTCTACTCCCCCCCCCTAAGGCAACTGTTGCCAAAGGAAAGGGACACGTTAAAGGAAAGGGGAAGATGGTTGTTAGGGCGGAACCTCTGAGGCCCAAGGAGAAGAAGCAGAAGGTGCTGTTAACGACCATGCTTCAAATGTGGTGAGATAGGGCATTGGATGAGAAATTGTCCAGTTTATCTCAAAGAGTTGAGAGAAAAGAGGGATGCTGGGCAAACCTCAGGTATAATTTATATGATATATGTTGAGCTAAATGTTATTTCCTCTACACATGGGTATTAGATACCGGATGTGGAACTCACGTTTGCAATTTGTTGCAGGGGTTCAAAAGAAATGAACATTATGCAAAGGGGAAATTAGTCTCTTCATGGGAAATGGTGCAAAGGTTCACGTAGAAGCCCAAGGAGACTACATTTTGAAGCTTCCAAGTGGTTTGGAAGTTATTTTAATAATGTATTATATGCTCCTAGTTTGACTAGGAACATAATTTCCGTTTCCCGTTTAGACAATGTGATTATAATTTCATGTTTGTTGACAATGATATTCATGTTTCTTTAAATCATATGTTTTATTTTAAGGCCATACCTAATAATGGTATTTATGAATTGGTTCATGAGAACACAACATATGATAGCTCAATATACCAAGCAACCACCAAAAGGCTCAAATTAGATTTGAGTGATACCTACCTTTGGCATTGTCGTCTTGGTCATATAAACAAGAAACGTATACAAACACTTCAAAAGAATGGTCTTTTAAAAACAAATGAATGTGATTCATTTGATGTATGTGAATCTTGTTTACTAGGAAAAATGACTAAGGCACCCTTTAGTGGGACTAATGAAGGGCAAAAGATTTATTAAGAATCATACATTCGGATGTATGTGGTCCTTTTAAGCCGATGACTAGGAATGGTGAAAGATACTTCATTACCTTTACTGACGATTTAGTCGCTATGGGTATGTGTACTTATTAAGGCATAAAGATGAAGCTTTTGAAATGTTCAAAATCTTCAAAAATGAAGTTGAAAATCAACTCAACAAGTCAATTAAAATTCTCCGCACCGATAGAGGTGGTGAATACTTAAGTGATGTTTTTCAAGATCATCTTAGGAGTTGTGGGATCATCTCACAACTCACTCCACCTGGGACACCACAACATAATGGTGTGTCTGAGAGGAGAATCGAACCTTATTGGATATGGTTCGATCTATGATGGCTAGAAGCACATTGCCTCTATCATTTTGGGGTTTCGCTTTACTCTCCGCGACCCGTATTCTGAATATGGCCCCAACCAAAAAGGTGGAAAAGACACCTTTTGAGATATGGCATGGAAGAGTTCCATCCCTATCATACTTAAGGGTCTGGGTTGTGAGGCTTATGTTAAGACTCCCACCCCAAACAATTTGAAGTCCGATCCACCAAGTGTATCTTTATTGGATATCCTAGAGATTCTATGGGATATTATTTCTATGATCCACTGGAACAAAAGGTGTTTGTTGCCAGAAAGGGTGAGTTCTTAGAAACAAAGTTCCTTATGGAAGGAACTAGTAGTAGAACAGTGGATCTTGAGGAGGATCAAGTACCACAGCCCGATGCACGTTTGGTTGAAACTAGCACTCAACATGAAAATGTGAGGATGATCAAGCGTTTGATCAATACACACAAAACATTCGCAGAAGTGGTAGAACTAGTAATCCACCTGAAAGATATGTTTTTTCATGGATGGATGCTATGTGGTAGATTCAGATGAACCAACCACATATCATGATGTAGTGTCCAATTTGGATTGTGACAAATGGCTAGAGGCCATGAACGTTGAGATGCAATCCATGTATGACAATCAAGTTTGGGAACTTGTCGTACCACCTCTTAATTCCAAAGTAGTTGGAAGTAAGTGGGTTTTCAAGAAGAAACCGATATGCATGGAACTTGGATACTTACAAAGCTAGACTTGTAGCCAAGGGTTTCACTCAAAATCAAGGGGTTGATTATGATGAAACATTCTCACCTGTTGCAATGCTAAAGTCTATAAGGATATTTTTGCCATAGCTGCTCATTATGATTATGAGATTTGGCAAATGGATGTCAAAACCGCTTTCCTAAATGGATATCTTGAGGAAGATGTCTATATGTTCAGCTTGAAGGTTTTGTCGATCCAAAATATCCTAACAAAGTATGCAAGTTAAAGAATCAATCTATGGATTGAAACAAGCATTGAGAAGCTGGAATCACCGTTTTAATGAGGAGGTAAAGAAATTGGCTTCATCAAACGCTGATAAGGCTTGCGTGTATAAGAAGGCTAGTGGGAGCGCAATAACCTTCCTAGTATTGTATGTTAATGACATACTACTATTTGGAAATGACATTCCAACCATGGAAGGTGTAAAAACCTGGCTTGGAAGTTGTTTTTCCATCAAGGATCTTGGTGAAGCCGCTTATATTCTTGGAATAAAGATCTATAGGGATAGATCAAGGCGGCTAATTGGTTTGAATCAAAGTGCATACATTGACAAAATTTTGAAAAGGTTTAAAATGGAAAACTCTAAGAAAGGTACTGTACCTATTCAAAGAGGGACAATATTGAGTACGACTCAATGTCCTAGCTCAAAAGAGGAGCAAAATGGAATGAAGACGATCCCATATGCATCTGCTATAGGATCCATCATGTATGCAATGATATGCACTAGACCGGACGTGTCATGCGCTTTAAGCATGACAAGTAGATACCAACAAAATCTGTGATGGTCATTGGATGGCTGTCAAGAACATTCTGAAGTACCTAAGGAGGACTAACGATATGTTTTTGATCTACGGGTCTGGTGAAGAGGAACTCGTTGTAAAAGGTTACACATGCGAGTTTCCAAACCGATCGAGATGATTCACGATCACAATCGGGGTACATTTTTATTCTGAATGGGGGAGCTGTTTCTTGGAAAAGCTCAAACAAGAAGTCGTAGCGTTGTCCACTACAGAGTCAGAATACATCGCCGCTTCAATGGCAGCACAGGAAGCTGCATGGCTGAAGAAATTCATATCCGAACTAGGGGTAGTCCCTTCCATTCAGGATCCCCTAGAGATCTTTTGTGACAACGAGGGTGCGATTTCTCAAATCAAGGAACCTCGTGCTCATCAAAAGACTCGGCACATTGAACGGAGATTCAACTACATAAGAGATGAAGTTGAAAAGGGAAAGATATGTATTCGCAAAGTCCACACTGATAAAAACATTGCGGATCCACTCACAAAGCTCCTTGAAAAGGCAAAGCATGAAGGTCATATTTGTGCCATGGGACTTCAATATTCTAGTGATTGGATTTGACTTTGTATTTTATATTTGTATGTTGGAACTTATGTTATTTGTCTTAATTATATGGTTATAATTTTCATTTGTTCTACTATTTTAGCATGTTTAAATCCATGAATAAATAAGTTATTCAAAACATCCGCAGTCGATCATACTTGTGGGAACAACTATGAATGTAAGACTGTAATGAACTTGGATTGGATGATATTCATAAGGTGTGAATATAAAGCAAGAGGCTGCTACCAAGGTTCATTGATATATATGGGATAGAGGTATTGGACCGACCCGCTCTCAATTATTTCAACATAGAATCCTTGTGATTAGTCATAAGAGATATTGAGTAAAGGCGAATATCATTGTATCCTCTGACCTGAGATACATATTGGGTCTTGACATTCATCAAGTATTGTACTTTGATTTAGTTCTTTGCTGTTCTGAAAAATTGGCAGTACATAAGGCTGAGTTCAGGTATGATATGAGTTGATTATGAAGACGTATGTAATCAAGAAGGAATTTGTTCCTCTTATTCATTGAGAGTTAGATGTTTAAGGCCTGTTAAAGTTAAATCATCGGAGAATGACATGTTGTGTCTCCTGGATTTAACATGACATCTGAAACAAAAGGATAGATGATTAATTCACCTAAAACATTTCAAGTAAGGCACTTGAAGAGGACGATGTTATTGAATGGCACTTAATCATATACATTAGGGGCACAAAACCGTAGCTAGGCGTTATTTGCTACTTGAATCAACCTTCTATGAATCTTGTGCAAGTGGGAGATTGAAATGACTTGATCTGCCCAAGATGCATATTAAGTTGATGTGGCTAGTGTGATATGATCCAAGTCGGGTCATACCCAATAACAAGCTAAACAAACACCAATAAATTATGACACTAATTTAGAAAATGGGTTTTCTAAATCATTGCCTTGTAGATGAACATCATTATATGGATAATTGTTCATATGGTACCTTTTGTTTTTCATTATTTAGTCTTACTAAATAATAACAAAATAAAAGTACTAAGTTTATAATTTAAACATGTTTTAAATTTATAAACATAAGGATTTAGTGTGTATTTTAATTGTGTTCCAAAACAAAGTGTGGGAATCCATTTTCAAATGGATTTTCGGCCGCCCACTTGCCTTGGGTCCCATCTTTGTCTTGATAACACACTAGATTAATTGTTTTTGCATCATCCAAAACACACACATCTCTCCTACATGCAAAGGACTTCTACTCCTCCTAAAACTCTCTCTCTTTCTCTCATGGTTTGAAGAAAAGGAAGAGCAGAATTTCCGCTCACAAAAGAGGTTTTGTAGCTGAAAATTTGTGTCAAGAAGCCTAGCAATCAAAGGTGTTTGTACAAGCTTGGGGTATCACCTCTTGAGGACTTCTATCTTGAAGTTTCAGCCACGATTTCATTTTTTTTTCTCTTCTTGAAACTCGACTTTGAGCAGCTCCAAGGTTGTGTTCTTTACATCCTATGTCATTCCATTGTATGTATTTCGTATATTGATCCATGGCTTTGGGGTTTGCTTATTAAAATGGGTTTAATCATCAACACATTAACATGTTTTAAAACTAATTCCGCTGCGTTTTTCATACAAAAGAAGATAATATGAACTTTGATAAACATGTTGAACCTCAACAGTACCAACCTTACATGATCCAATAAACTCTCCATAGGCTGATGCTACTAAAACTTCACTTGTTTCTGCTTGTTAAAACTTTTAGCACCAATGAGACAAGATACTTATTTTTTTCTTTATTCTTTTCAAAGGTGATTCTAAGAAGTTTATACAAGTCATTAGTAGACAAAAGATATTTTCTATTGCTCTAAATGACATACACCTTTTGTTGTGACCCTCTGTAGAGATTAGTTGATGGGAGTTGTATTCATACACCCATCAAACTATGGGTTCCAAGTTAGGGCCTTCGACCATTGTAGGAAAGTCTTTCCCTTTATGACCTTTTTTTTCTACATGCTCTCTTCTTCAACTCTTCTTCATCCTTGCTTTTGCAGTCAACTCAACAAGGTAAAGGCTACTTAAATGATTCCATGTATGAGCAGTTGTCTAAGAGCTGGAAGGGTTTGAGAATGGCTTCTCTGCTAACACAGTAATGTCAAATCTACTAGAGTATAGCATAGATGAAGTATTAAGTCTATTGACCTCACCATTCTCTATTTCCACAATAAAGTTATGAGAAGAGTTTTTGAACCTCCATTGGAAAATATTCTTCCTATGAATAAGGGGTTGAGTTAGTAGCTTGTTCTCTTTTCTAGTGTCCAAGAGAGTCACTAGTCTTCTTAACTTCTTCTCTTCTTTATTGAGTGAATCAAAGTTAGTTGCCAAGAGCTTACATGCCTGCTCTAGGGTTACCCTAGGCAAATCAAAAATTCTTCTCTTGTGAGGTAACTAGAAGAGCTATCAATGGGTAACTAGAAGAGCCATCAATGAATATTAATCTAATGGTCTCCTCTTCACAAGAGATTTCACTCAGAGTAGTATAGTTAATGAGTTTTTCATAATTTCCTTGAAATCCTCCAAGGTTAGAGGTTTGAATTATTAATAGGATTACTTTGGTGGTGATAGGTAGATGATGGTTGGTTTTTTTAGGAAGTGCTTTCCGCTTAAGGATAGCTAGGGGTGGTGCTTGTTATGAAGAAATAGGAGAGGATGAGGGTAAAGTTGATGGAGTAAGTTCAAGAGTGTAGGGTCAGTGGTTGGTTCAGTATTGTTAGGGAAGGGGAAGGGAGTTAGCTTAGGTTTAAGTTGGGGTTGTGATTCATGTTAAGGTGTGGGTTTGGGTATCATCCTCTGAGTACTTGGGTAAACCTCCTTCCTTCTTCCTGAGCTAATGTCAGCCTTGATGTTACTAACATGTTGTTGCGGGGTCTTTTCAACCATGCAACCAACTTGTCTGCCAGAGAAGCCATGGGCTCTTAGATATGCCTTCATCCAGGCTTTGTTTCCCTTCTTCTTGGCTTCCACAAGTTGTGCTTCCTCCTCTTTCTTCTTCTTCTCCCTAAGCTTTTCCTTGGTTTCCTTCTTCCTCTCCTTATCCATTTGATCTGTTCTTTGTGGAAGACCCATACGATTGTATTATCATTAGGAAGAGTTAGTTTTTCAAGAGAATAGCCCATTCACTCCTCAGTTATTGCCCAGCTTCTTCTTTCTTTCTTTCTCTTTTTTTCCTCCTCTAAGGCCAACCCTGCTCCTTCCTTTTGTTCTTTCTGCAGTAGAGTTTCCTTTTCTGTAAGGCCCCATTCCCGAATGCTTACAGTTGGACAATCATCGCACATAAACATAAACATTCATTTAAAATTTGCTAAAACATTGCAACAGAAAACTTAATAAACCATTTCATATATTAATGACTATTTTTGCAAAACAATACAACATTGCTAACTCTTATAAAATATTAGTGTTTGCATTACATCACAAAAACATCATAGTTATACAAAATGGATGCCATATAAAACTGCCATGTAGTTCCACTTTGCCATCCTCAGCAACAATCACCTGCCAACTAGAAAAATGCATAAAAGTCAGCGTTGCTGAGTGAGTTCTAGTTTTATAATAATAAAAACACTTCACTTTCATTGAAAACCTTCTTTACTTCCATACGTGACCATACATCATATAGACACATAGATAATATTATTATCTGTCATCATTCATTCATCATCGTACGTCATCGTTATCATTCGCTCTCGTTCATTATCTTTTGTACCGTACATTCGTATTATCTTTACTTCCCTTACGGACCAATGTCATCTGCTATACCCAAAACATCATGCACAAGTGCTGGTACTGGGCCGAAGTCTATAGATACACTTTAAACATCATGCACAAGTGTTGGCACTAGTATGGGGTAAGCGACAAGGGTCCCATACATCAGGTTAATCACAAAGATTAGACCCCTGTGTGCATCCTCATGGGTTAGCTAAACCACACAAAGTTGAGCTAATAACCCCTCAATGAGTTGTGAACCTCCTTCCATTTTGCATGCAAGACTTTTCATTCATTGATTCATTCATTAATGCACGCATTCATTCATTCTTTACGTTCCTCTTTTCATTATCATTAACTTTCAGTTTAATTTACATAATAATTTACATTTATTATCATAAACATACCATGTAAAGCCATTGAATAATACGTAATAAGGTACATAAAGAAACATAACATAACCATATATGACATCATCCTAAACATCACATGCAAGATCATACATCATCATATAATCATCATATAATCATCATATATCATCCCTGAGAACATCCCACGTCATAGCCTAAAACTTTCTTTTTCCCAAAATTCTAGAAATAAATCTAAGTCTTTAGGCGCATGAGCCCTATGCAAGCGCTTGAGCACTATGTAGGCACATGACTTCTTAGACACATGGAAACACTTAGGCTCATGGAAAACCTTAGGGCGCATGAACATTATGTGGTGCATGGCCAACACTTAATTAGTGTAGGCAACATTGCGGGCGCATGGGCACTATGTGGGCTCATGGGCCTGACTTAGGCGCATGGGCACCATGGTGTATGGGTAGATGGGCGCATGGGAACACTTATAAACTTCAGGCATAAACCTAGACGCATGGATATTATTTGGGCGCATGAACTCCAGGCGTGTGGGGGAGTTAGGCGCATAGGCAACTAACTTTAACTAACAACATGATTCCAGTCCCCAAACCACATCCAAATATGTTCTACCTTAGTCCTAACTGGTTGGGTATTTTACCTTTAAAAAAATTGAAGATTTCCAATATTATTGAAGTTGAAAACTTGAAGAACAAAAGGAACAAAATATTAGTCTAGTGTTTATTTTGTAATCATTGTAAATGCTAGATTAGTATAAATATTAACATATATCATCATTGTAAAGTGTGAATAATTCTCCACCAAGTGTGAGAATTAGTTCAATCACCAACAACAACATATCAACATTTTCATGGATGATGATTTCATCATCAAATCAATAAACAACAAGCATTAAACACTTTTGTGTTCATCATTATTGTATTTTAACATCGAATCATCAATTTTTGTTCTTATCAATTTGAATCCTAGATCCAAGCTCAACGATCCCATTCAAATTGGGAACACACACTAACATACTAAGCAACATAAACACAAACACAAACACAACATAACATGACGTTAAATCACCCAAAGCATACACCCACTCTCATACACACACATACATACATGCGTCCATACGTACTTACGTAGATACGTACAAACATACATACGTACATATGTAGCTACGTACATACGTACATACATACATACACACATACGTACATACTCACATACGTACCTACGCACATACGTACTTACGCACATACGTACATACGCACATACGTACATACGCACATACGTACATACGGACATATGTACATACATACGTACATGCATAAATACATACATACATACATACATACATACATATATGCATACATACATACATACATACATACATACATACATACAGACATGCGTACATGCATGCATACATACATGCATACATACATACAATACATACGTACAATACATACATACAATACACACGTGCACAAGTGCACACGTACACTGGTACACATGTACACATGTACACAAGTACACACGTACATGCATACGTACAAACACATACACACACATACATACAGACATACATACAGACATACATACGCACAAACATATGCACATACATACGCACATACATACGCACATACATACGCACATACATACGCACATACATACGCACATACATACGCAC
>CM046443.1:15401590-15529090 GCA_025506515.1 Flaveria trinervia | reverse complement strand
TAGCGAGGTAATTTTGAGTAGTACTACTGGCTTTGACAAACCCCACCCGCGTTAGTCACGCTAACTCGACTGGAGGTCGAACGGGTGTTTAATTGACCTTACATTTGCCACTGTCTATGTTAGACGTGGTGGGAAGGCAAACAACTTACAAATAGTAAGCTTTGGTTTGAAACGCTAAGTAACTTGACTATAGGCTAGCTATCTATCGATATGCTTTAATTACTTTACCATGCGAACATTTTCAAACATATTATCTGTTGTTAAACCTGTGAACTCACCAACTTTATGTTGACATATTTTAGCATATTTTCTCAGGTCACAAGAACGCTTAGGTTAGAATGCACGGCTAAGGATTCACTCAGGACATGCATCAAAATTTATTTTCTTGCGTTGAATAGTTTTATTTGGGCGTTGTGTTTTTCGCATCTTTTAGTATTGGTTTAAGATTTTACTTATACGCTTACACATTGGTTATTGTTCAAACTATATTTTACTCTAATTTAAACTTCAAATGTTTATTTAAGTTCATAAAGAGTCATTGATATGACCGTGTTTGAGATCCTGGTTTGTCACACGCCTCACGGTGAAACCCCGCACGTGGAATTTGAGGGTGTGACATATTGGTATCAAAGCCATTGGTTATAGAGAACTAGGATTGCATTTGCATCTAGACTATAGCCTTAGACACAAAATTAGCATTGCGCAGATACTCTTACTTGTTTAAGACTTTTGGACGTACATTTCATGGCATACACACGTTACGTTACAGGATGTCCACATCATCATCATTCGAACCATCCATGTCACCTATATCGCCCTCGGCTAGTAGAGAGACTGAGGATTCAACTCGCTTTCCTTCGACATCTACACCTGTTCCTTCACCCCCAGAGTCCAAGAGACGCTGATTTGAGCCTACTGTTGCCACTACGGGGCACGGGGAGGCCTTAAATGCCCATGACTCACATAACACCCATGATTGGGACTGGTTACAGGGTTTGATGGCCCGACGGATTAGGGAGGAGAATGTACCCTACCCTACTACCCTGTTCACACCTACTTCCACTCCTATCCTACCATATATTCCTAACCCGCATGAACAGTCATTCGCCGCCTTTGTAGCTGTGATTAAACATGAGATACACAATATGTGTCAGACAGCCAGCAAGCTTAGAAACTTGTCATCAGGCTCGAACACATAGACGCTTAGAGCTTTAGAAAGAACGCCTTGAATCCACTAAAAAGTGCCACAATAGACTCGTTAAGGAATTCAAACAACTGGTGGCTCGTCTTAACACTTTAGAGGCTAGAGCCGTGGAATCTGAGCAGCAGCATGTTCAAGCAGCAGTGAGGATTGCGGAACAAGAGGTACAGGTCGAAGCTCTTGTTGCACAACAAGAAGAAGAGGAGCCCGAAGAGTGTCACACCCTCAAAATCCACTTGCGGAGTTTTACCACGAGGCGTGTGAACAAACCAGGATCACAGTCAATAGTTACTCAGAACGACTCTAAATGCCATAATTTAAACAAAATCAACCACAATACAAACTTTAAACAATGCGGAAGCGTTTTTGAAAACAACCCAAGCCAATAAAGTATAACTATGGCAAAACAAGTGCCAACCCAAAATAGTAAACTATAATTGTTAAAATGTCAAATTGTCTTGAAGCATCGTGTCTTAAAATGCAATGAACCGTGCAGTGCTCCTATGTCAAGCAAGCTAAGGACCTGAGAAAAGCATACTAAAATGTCAACACATAGGTTGGTGAGCTCAAGAGTTTGAGTTCAATAAACATATAAACAGTTGTGATATATATAAGCAGTGTATGGTAATAGATAGCTAGTCTATTATCAGTAAATATTAATACATAGTGATTTTGCAATTGAAGCTGACTGTGATAGTTGTTGCCTCCTGTCACGACTTACCATGTCGTGACAATGTTCAATAGGACAAATTGCACCGGTTGACCTCGAGTCACACAGGTGGGGCTCGTCAGACCCAGTAGTACTACCCAAGTTTCCCCGCTATTAAATATTAACAATTCAAAAGTGTGAGGACTTTTCCCATGGTAAACAGCACTATATTAATATTATACACAACTTAAATAATAAAAGCGTTCGTATAAATACCAGTATGCTATCTCCCCCAAAAGAGATTAAGTAAAGAGTGGGGCATGAACTCACCTGATGTATGCAAAGAGTACTTAGGGTTTATTTGAGAAACGAGAGGATAGCCAACCTTCACAGGTTACCTAGATCATGTGAGTACATTAGTACGTGAAAATAAAGACATGTGAAACCCTAATCATACCAAAACCAAAGACTCAAGCTTCCAGAAAAATAGACACGTTTGACCTAGTTGACACGTTGACCCGTTGGTGACATTATGAGTTATAATTCAAATAAGCCAATGAGCACATACAACATACATGATTAACATTCAATAGTATCATACGTATGCTATATCAACCAGGTGTATCACTTAGATCATCATATAATCAAGTACTATACAAGTCATGCGAATCTAGAACATTAACATATCCATTACTTATAATACAACTAACATGTCACACAAAGTTCAACCATGCATCACATGCAATGTGAAGCCACCCACGACTTCACATCCTAAACCCTGCCAATCCTACTAAGTAGGGGCCTCAGATCCGCACGTGTGTATAATGATCATAACCATATTCTTTAAGCATATGCATTGCATTCACAACAATCAATTACCAGACCCAAGCATGATGTCCTACTACTACACAACATCCAAACCATACACGATCACCAAAGTCCAAATATCACCCATGATTATCCAAGCATGCCATACAACTAATTTAACACGTTCTATCACACTAGAATTTATCCTTGAACATACTAGCAGGCTCCTATCATCCCAAACATGATCATAACATCATACTTCCACGTTTACACAAATAAAGTTCCCTTTTGGAAAGAACATCCCAAAATCTATCAAACATCCAAAGCATACATGATTCATCAATAATATACCATTCAAGCTCATACTAACATCTAAGCATGATCAACCACATCGAAACATCATAATTCACCAATTCATATCCAAAAGTTACTATCTTTAGTAATGTATGAACTATAACATGTTTTCTTGAATTTCCAATGATCACAACAACAATCTAACATCTAATTATCACCATGAACACATCCATAACATCATAACATCCATAGTTCAACATTTCATGCAAATAAAGTACTATTATTAGTAACCTATGAACATCAACCCTAAATCATCAATTTCTTGCAAGATTCATGATTCGTAACATTCATACAACTTATTAATCACCACACATTCCAACAATCATCATTCATCCATAATCATGCCCAAAATCGAATTAGGGTTTGACTAGAATCAAAGCCCATGATTAAGCCACTAAAAACATGTATTCATCCATGATCGACGTTAACTAACATGTATAACCTAACTAACATATAAACATCATCAAACAACTCCAATTCAACCTAATGAGGGTCAATTTCGCATCCAAGGTTCGGCCTAATGAACCATTCACAAAAACTCGAAAAACCTAACCTTTAAACGTGTAATTGCTTGAAATTGATGTTTCCAACGTGTTCTAAACCTTGAAATCGAACCAATGTCGTGTTTCTTTGCTTGATCTTGGTCGAATTCGAAGATGGAGAGGGAGAGGAGTTTGATCGCGGCCGCTTTTGGGTGGATTAGGGTTTGGGTTGTTTTGTTAAATTTTAATTTACATATTTACCCTTTTAACTCTTGTAATTTGTATTTTATAAAAACTAAGCTTTAAACTCTTTGTAAAGTGTTTTTAACTTCATAATATAAAGATATAAACTTATAAAATTCATTATATATCTTATCTTTATAAAAACACAAGACATACGAATAAATAGGCACGTTTCCGTTACGCGATAATTCTTAATTAACCTTTTATAAATGTAAACACATAAACATAACCCAATACTCACATAATCACTTAGATTCACATCAAATTAACATTATTCATTATTATTAGGTCACCAACGTTAAACGACAACTAGTGTGTGCTCACGACACGTGTATACAAGACTTACGGAACTAACGAGTTTGGTAACGGAAATTTACCGGATGTCACAAAGAGGGCTGAAGATGACCCTGAGGTAGATCCCGAAGAGGTTCTAAAAGATGACGAAAAAGAAGCAATATCAGTTATCTCTTCAGCTGGTGATGACATTCAAGCATTTCATTTTATTTCCTTAACCTAGATGGAAAGGGTTGTTCCCATCCAACTAATATATTTTGAATTTTGATCATTAGATTTGAATACATTGTACCTCTTACAATTTATTTTCATAAAAGATTATTGTTTGATTATTGATTTTTGTGGTTTTATGAAATGCATGATTATTTACATTGTACATTATGATGATTATTATTATATATTTTCTCATTTCATGTATTGTGAATGTGAAGCATCATGTCTGGAAGAAGAGCTGGACGTCCGAGCGGACGAGGTACCATTAACATGACACAGGCTGAGTTAGACGCTGTCATCAATGAGCGTGTTGCTAATGCGCTTGCAGCATATGAACATGCCCGTAATCAGATCCAAAATCAAGGAGGTAACCTTTGATAGGATCAATGGACCTAATCTATGATGATGTATCAACACAATTCAAAGAAAACACATACACAGTAATCGAATTCAAACAAGATATTAACAAAATTCACAGTTTCATTAATATCAAGCAAAGACAATTACAAAGTAATAAGCAGTAGTTTGTTCTCTCCCTCACAAGCTCTAGTACTAACTAACAGTCTAAGCTATTTATAATGAAACACAAAGGAACTAACAATTACCAAAATAGTCCCTATACTATTACCAATATCAAAAAGACACATAAAGACAACATGTTAATCTTTCTAGAGTCCTAACAATACTCCCCCTAAGATTTACATGGTCTTCAGTCTTCAAAATCTTCAATCTTTTCTTCTTTCTTTATCTCCTTTAGCTTTATCTTCAGCTTCATCTTCTATCTTCAATCTTTTTCACTCAAAGAAGTCTTTTGGTTCTTCTTTTATCTTGAACATTGGCTTCTTTTTTTACATCTCTTGTTCTTTCAAAGCACTTACAATAGCAGATTTAAATTTGCTTGTAAGAATGCCTTGTTCTAGTTTAGCTTCATTTGTCTTTATCTCCATCTTGTTCATTCTTCCAACGTGTCTTTTGATAAGCAAGTGATGTCAATGTTTGTATATAACTCAGTAGGATTTGGACTTTCCTTTGAGTATAATTCTAAGACACCTTTCCTTGAGATTCTTATAAATTCAATATCTTTGATATCTTTCTTCACATTGTTTGCATAAGCAAGGGCTTTTCTCAATGATATTCTTTCCATAGCTGCACTCATTACATTGATTATGAAAATGAAATATTTCATTTCTTGCTCTGCAACATCCGGAGATACTTTCTTAAACTTTTGTACAGACAAAAATGAAATATAACTTGGATGTAACAGTTTGAGTTCGAAAGCACCAAAAAGAGTAATCATGTCTTCATCCCACTGTTCAAGATTTCGAACCAATTTAAGTTCAAACGTCTCAGTGTTATAAACCCCTGAGAATTGGTTTTGATTTCTGGTTACCTTCAATCACTTTCAAACCCAGAGTTGTTACCTTTTCAAAGTACTTATCATAAATTCAATCATAAAGTGTTCATCTTCAGATTGTACTCCTTTGAGCCTTTTGTGTTTCTTTAGAGTAGCAAAGTACTCTTTATCTTCTTGATCGCATCTAGTTTAAAGAAAATTACTTGATCGATCCATACCTTTTCTCAGTAATTCTACCATCATTTTACCATGTTCGGAATCTGTTGGATTGATCAGAGGTAATCTATTCAACTCCTTCAAATCTTGCACAAGAAGCTTAATTATGCTAGAGTAAAAGTGATATACATCACAGATTGCATTTACTCTTTTTATCAAGAAAGCATCAAGATCTCATTGTACTTCCGTGCAATTATTTTTACTTCATTTGTAAAATCCAGAGCAATCATAGCATTCAACAATTCAGCAACTGATTGTCCTTTTTGTAATACGTTTCTTACTAAATCACCTATGGATCTAGCATTATCAAAAATCTGAATTGCTCAGATAATGCTTTGTAAGCTTGCTTTTCTGTACTTGAAAACATTTTAATCAATTCTTTTCTACTGTCATAAGCATCTGACTTTCTTGCCATTTGTTTGATTTCTTGAGGTTTTAGCACTATTGTTCTTTTTGTGATCTCCAAATATTAAGGATTGTCTGTATCAAGAATAATCATCTTCTTCGTTTGTTTTTCTGTCTCTTGGAAGCTTTTGACAAGATTTCTTAATGATACAGATTATACTCTTTTCAATTTTCTCCACGGATAGTTTCTAGCTTGCAACCATGATCTTAAAGCTGGAATACTCATACTATCCGGATCAGGATGGTGAAGCTCTAAGCTTTGTAATTCTTCTACATTAATACTTTCTTTTTCTCTGATCCATTCACCATGCTCTATCACAATTTCATTTGGATCAATTGGTGCGACTGACTCTGCTGCAATACCTTCTCATTTTCATCATTAATCTGAGAAACTGTTATACTTCATCCTCACAAGATAATTATATCTTTCTTCAAAATCATGGTACTTCTTCTTGATCTTAAAATTGTTCTTGTGAAGAGAAATTAGCTACAAATTGTGCTTCATCAATATCTTCATCATTCAATACTTCATCATACCAATCATCATTATACATTTCTTCAATATCTACTAAAGCTTAAATTTGTTCATGAGTGGTTTGCTCTTCAACATTTTCTTCAATTCTTTGAGCATTTGAAACTGACTCAAATAAACTTGCATCGTCAATCTCATCAATTTTTCTTTTTCCTTTATTCATTTCAGGATTTTCTTTAACAATGTTCCTTTCAAAACTGATCATTTGTTCAGGTGATATAGGTTTTTGAACTTCTTTTGTCTTTAGTAATTCTTCTTTCAACTTTTCATTTTCCTCCGACAATTTCTTGAATTTTCTTCAAGAATATCATAATCTTTGTTAGGATCAGTGATCTATGTTCGATTGACTTGAGAGTATAGCAGCGGAATTCAAACAATGAATTAGTCGATTCACAAGAACGAAAAGATATTCAATGAAGAACAAAGACGGTTATAGAGAGAGAGAGAATTCTGCAAATATATTTCATTCAATATTCGCTTTCGTGGTAACAGAATGTCACACTTACAATTAGGTCAACACCTCTTATATAAGAGATATGACGTCTGCTGATGTCACTTAATAGTGACATCTAACAGATTTATTACAACTGAAACACAACTACTGAAGATGTCAAAACAACTGACATCTCCTTACAAAAATGCTAAGTGTTATCAGTTGTTATAACTACTGAAAAACATAAAACTACTGAAACTACAACGACTGAAGAACAAGCTCTTCAGTCGTTTTACAAAACTACTAAAAGTAAAAATATAAAACTATTAATATCATAAATACTGAAGAAGTACTCTTCAGCTGTTGTGACAAACTACTGAAACTTCAGTACTTGATCTTCAGACTTGAACTTCAGATGTTTCATCAGCTGATGACTTCAGTAGATATCATCAGCTGATGTCTTCAGTCTTTGTCTTCAGACTTTGTACATCAGTTGTTGATCTTCAGCACTTGTAAACTCTTCAGCTGTTGTACTTCAGTACTTTGAACATCAGCTTTAGCACTTGTGTTCTTCAGCTGTTCAGCTTCAGCACTTGTGTTCTTCAGCTGTTCAGCTTCAGTACTTGTGTTCTTCAGCTGTTTGTTCTTCAGCACTTTAGTCTTTAACCGTTGAAGTCTTCAGCACTTGATCTTCAGCTGTTGAAGTCTTCAGTACTTGTCAAACTGCTGATGAAGCTTTCAGCAGTTTTTGTGATATCATGTGGGACTTAGAGGTTTTCTGATCTTGGCTCATTGGTTCTTTTGGTCCAACAAACCCCCTGAACCAATGCAGCCAAAACCTCTAATTTATTTATTATCCCACTTATTGTTGGCAAAAAGGTTGGTCTTTTCTTCTTGATCAGTAGAGAAGATGACCCATATAAGCTCCGGCCTGGGAAGAAGTCTCAGATATTTGTTTGGCAAGATATGAATGGGAACTCTTTTTTGGGAACTGGACACAGAGTTGTTATCCCATTCATGAGATCTACTTCCCGTGTATGAGCCTGTAGGATTCTCTGGTGTAGGCTCTGAGAAACATGATTTGTTCTTCCATGGTCAGGTTCTCGGCTTCACCATCAAACAATCCTTCTCGCCCATACAGCTCTGAGATGTACTTGGCCTGTTTGCCATTTTTGAGCTCAACTGTTGTAATTTGTCTGTATGCAAACTCATCAGGATGATTCCCTTCGAGTAACAGACTGAGCTCATTTTGTTTGAAGTTCTCAAGCCTCTTGTAGACTAACCCCTTTTAATAATTCTGTTCTCTAGCATCTTCTGGGGTGGTTGTTTAGTCTCGTAGGCCTTCTTGAAATCTTCGACAATCTCCCAGGGTGATACTACAAGGGCCACTGTGATCTCTTCATCTACGATCCTCCTGACTTGACCCTTGTATTCGAAGGAATGTCTTTCTTTAAATCCTGTGAGCCACCCTCGATCAGGCCATACTCTCACCCTTTTCTTCTGATATTGAAATGTGTTGGCGAGAGTGTACAACCTCAGAGCTTCTTCTTCATGCTGATAATTGATGACGTAGCAGCATAAGTTTTGTCAATGCTTTTTAGCATTTCATCATCATGAAGCTTTTGCTGCTCCTCTTCTTCAATCTTTACTCTCACAGCATCCATTTGTGAGGTGGGAGTGATGGGCATAGGTTTGGCTTTCGCCAATGTTAGGATTGCAGAGAGAGGCATCCTAATCTTCCACATCATCCTCTTCTTCTTCTCTTCTAGCCTCAACACCCTTCTCTTCTTCTTCTTGGGTGCATCATCGGCTGTTGGTTTAGATGGTGAGGGAGGGGTTTTGTGGGTTGTGATTGTGGTTGTTTGGATTTGGGCTTTGAGATTGGTTTGGAGATTTGAGGGGTAGGCTGTTTTTCAGTGGGTGGAAGGGAAGGTTGTTCCAGCATTTTGGTTGTGAGTTTAGCTTTTGTAAGTCTTGCCATTTCAAACCTTTTTCCAGCCCCAGCCTCATCAAAAGCTTCAATGATAATCCCCTTGTGGAATGCTCAGACAGACAGATTCTGGTGGCTATAGCCAGAATACTGTCTCTGGTCCACGCACGAATCTCCATCAAAGATCTTCCTAAGTATTTGGCAATGAAACGGATCATGATCTCCAATCTCTCCTTTTCCAGTACATCATACCCAGCCCATCGGGTTGAATCTCCTTCACTTCCAACTTCCTGATCTCACTATCTAATGTGGCTGTATCAAAACCTTGCTTGAAGAGTTGCTCAATAATTTTATCCATGGATCGGCTGTGTGTATCATCAGCATCTTTTACCAGCTCTTCCAAGGATTTTTCTTCAGCAGTTGGTGATCATCAGCACTTTTCTTTCGTTTATAGGTGATCAGTTGTTGCTTTTCTTTTTCCAACTCCTGGGCTTGCTCTTGGGCCTTCTCATCCTGTTCTTTTCCTCTTATTTTCTTTCACTGCAGTACTCCCCCCTTTTTGGATGCATTGGTGGTAGGGGTTTGTACCGCAGAAAGTGTTTTTGCACAGTAGCATCAATCAATGGTTGTAATGTTGAGGAAATCCTCTCATCAATGGCTTTAGTCACGATGTCAGTGATTATGGGTGTGATGAGGGGAGGGAATTTTGAAGGACAGCAACTATTTGCTCAGGAGGGTCTGTTCCTGAGAAATAGTGCCAGAAGCAGAGGCAGGTGGCTTAGTTGTTGGGAGTGGCTCAGTGTTTGGAAGACCTTCAGATGAAGGTGCCATCTGTGGGTTTGTGGAGGCAGATGGTCTTTGGTCCATAGAAGTTTTGGCTAGCAGCTCTTTGAGTCTGCTCACCTCGTCTTCCAGGATGGTGTTTTGGGCGATTACATCGTAAAAGAAGCCCAGGTGATCATCAGTAGATACTGAATCATCTGACCTCCTGATAGGATCAGGATGAACATGCACTGAGTGTAGCTCAGTTGTAGCATGTGCCCCTTTGTCTTGGTACTGGGGACTTCCTGCCTCAGGACTATGTCCGTCATCAGCAGTTGCCTCTGGTAAGGACTTAGGAATGGTACCAACTACAACCTGATCATATGCTGACACAGGAGAGGTGGCAGCCTTACCAGAAGTTCCAATCTCCATTGCTACACTAGGAGAGGGAACATTGTAACCCCTATGCTGTGGGTTCTCAGCTGCACTGTGGTCCTCCCCCTCAATGGTAGAGGTGTTCCCAGTAGTAATTGGTATCTGGGGAGGGGGTGAGGAGTGCAATTGAGTCAGTACTTGTGCAACAAGCAATGTTGGGCTTTGGGGGGCGGTTGCATGGGGTGAAGGGATAGAAGCAGTGTGCACCTGGGGAGGAAGGTGCTCTTCAATGGCAATCCCCTCAAGTGAGGAAGATCCCAGATGTGTGGGTACCCCTTGTGTGGTTGCTGCAGGCTCCTGTTGAGAGGAATCCTGAGAGGCTATGGCTGGAAGAGTCCTTATATCCACTGGGGTTATGACCAGTGGATATATCCTGCGTTTGTGTTGCAGGGGCATCCTCAGGGGACTTATTTCCCTGAGTAGCCATTTGGGTTTCTTTTTAGTGGTTTGGTGGGGACTTTTGATTTGGAGGTGGTGGCTGTGGGTTCTAGCTGCGTGGGTTTTCGCATCTTGGCAGCCAATTTGAGTGATTTGTCAGAGTTGTGCCGGGAGTATATTTCAGGCAAAACAGCCATAGCAGGGACTCCCAGGCCAACAAGTCCCTCAGCTTGAAGCTAGTTTGTAATTATTGCCATTATGAACCGCGGATATAATATCCAACGGTTAGCAGTTAGTATTTGAGCCATATCCTTGAGCTCTGAAAATATTATTCTGAAAAAATTTAAAGGCTATTGCTCAAGAATAGAATACATTACCTGCTGCCACTTTGTAGACATTTGATCCCAAGACGAAGTCTTAGGAGCCAAACATACATGACCATGTGAAAAATTAGGCGTTCAGCGTCATGGAAATGTTTCTTCATTATAGTGGAGGCACTAAGGTTGCCCTGATATCCATGGTGGGAAAAGGATAAATCAGTTGTGCCCTTTGAATATCCAGCAGGAGAAGTGGCATCATCCAGGTGTAGATTTAGACGAAGTATTTCGGGAGTGATGACCACTTTGTGGTTGTTGACGACCGACCGGAGAGACGCTGTGTTGTTCTCCCCAGTGGTAAGTGTGACGTTCATCCAAACCTGTTTGAGGGATTCGGCATGAAGGATTGGATTGAGAAGAAATGTTGTTTTGTATTGTGACTGGACCATAAGATCGATAGCAGTATCGAACTTAGCCCAGAATGGCGATTTGGTGAGGTAAGCTACACAGTTGTGTCGCGGTTTGATTTGCATGGACGCCATTTAGAAGAGGAAGTTTTGGAGAGATGAACGTTAGGTTTGAAGAAGATGAAGCTTGAAGGATTAGGTCAGGGATATTTATAGGGTACGGGTTAGAAAACGACCGAAGGATTTGGTGTTAGTCATCAGTAGTTTTAAACGACTGTTGACATGGGTGTTAGGCATCAGTAGTTAGAAAACTATGAAGACCGTGTTTTGACTTCAGATGATGAAACAACTGAGGACTTGGTGTTTGTCATCAGTAGTTGTGAAACTACTAAAGATAGTGGTTTTGTCATCAGTTGTTGTAAACAGCTGAAGACTTGGTATTAGGCATCAGTAGTTATAAAATACTGAAGACATGGTTTTGTTCAGTTGTTTAGAATGAAACAGCAGTTGTAGAAACAACTGAAGAGAAAGTTCTCTTCAGTAGTTTTCGTCAATTCATAGCCTTCAGCTGTTTCATACTATCCTCAACACTACTCATCAGACTTTGCATCTGCTTTTCAGGTGTTTCATAGGACGTCAGTACTTATCTGTTGTACTGTTTGTACAGTAGTATGTAACTACATCAGTAGTTTGGAACAGATAAAGTACTTCAGTACTTGTGAGGCATTTAGCCGTCAGTAGTTATAAAACTACTGAAGGTGAAAGGACTCATCAGTACTTATATATGACATGGTTACCAATGATCATCAGTAATATTTACTGAAATCATCAGTAGTTGTCACTTATTCTAGCTGCAGCATACCAAGCCTAACACAAGTTTTGGAAAGTAAACTATCCAAAGGCTTAGTAAAAATATCTGCAAGCTCATCAGCACTAGGCACAAACTTAGGATCAATCAGACCTTTTTCAAAGCAATCCCGAATAAAATGATGTCTGATCTCTATATGTTTGGTCCGAGAGTGCTGGACTGGATTTTTGACAATACACAGAGCTGAAGCACTATACATTAATAATGGAGTCTTAGTCTCTGTAATGCCATAATCCAGAAGTGGTTCTGAAGCCAGAGTACCTGAGAAGTACAACTTGCAACACAATGTACTCGGCCTCAGCAGTTGATGTAGCAACAGATGTTTGTTTCTTACTCTGCCAAGAAATCAAACAGTTGCCTAGGAATTGACAACCACCAGAAGTTGACTTTCTAGTTAACTTGCACCCTGCATAGTCACTATCTAAAAAATCAACTAATTTGCAAGAGTGTCGAGTGGAATACCATAAACCCAGAGATTGTGTACCTTGCAAATATCTAAAGATTCTCTTGACTGCAATCAAATGAGACTCTTTAGGAGCAGCCTGAAATCTAGCACAAAACATGTAGCAAACATAATATCTGGTCTAGAAGCTGTTAAATACATCAAGGACCCAATCATACATCTGTAAAGTGTTTCATCAACAGCTTTACCTTTCTGATCAGCATCCAGTTGTGTGGTGTTGCACATGGGAGTAGAACAGGGCTTACAGTTTTGTAAATCAAACTTATTCAAAAGATCTTTTGTATATTTTGACTCTGAATAAAGGTTCCATCAGCCTTTTGTTTGATTTGCAAGCCTAGAAAGAACTGTAATTCTCCCATTGCACTCATTTCAAACCTCTTTTTCATTAATGTTGTAAAATCATCACACAACTGGGGATCAGAGGATGCAAAAATGATATCATCAACATAAATCTGAACAAGTAGCTTATGCTGATCCACCTTCTTAATAAACAGAGTTTTATCAATGGACCCTCTAGTGAAATTATTCTTAAGAAGAAAAGTAAAGTGTCTCATACCAGGCTCTAGGAGCTTGTTCAACCCATAAAGAGCCTTATCAAGTTTATACACCCATTCAGGATGTTTATTATCATCAAAGCCTGGTGGTTGACACACATACACTTCTTCCTTTATTTTACCATATAAAAATGCACTTTTGACATCCATTTGAAAAACTTTAAGATTGTGGAATGCAGCATAGGCTAAAAACAATCTGATTGCCTCTAGTCTGGCTACAGGGGCAAAGGTTTCATCATAGTCAATACCTTATTCTTGTGAAAACCCCTGTACAACCAGTCTAGCCTTGTCTTAACAATAAGCCCATTTTCATCAGTTTTGTTCCTAAACACCCATTTAGTGCCTATTGCACACTTACCTGGGGGAAGAGGAACAAGTTCCCACACTTGCTGTTTCTTGAACTGAAGTAGCTCAAGCTGCATAGCTTCAACCCATCCATTGTCTCTCAAAGCAACATGGTAGTTCTTTGGCTCTAGCTGACTGATGAAGAGAGCATAGAAGCAGAAGTTAGACAATTGACTTCTTGTTGAAACACCAGCATTGATATCACCAATAATCTGAGACATGGGGTGATTCTTCAGTTCGTGATAAACAATGAGATCTATGCAAGTGTTTGTAGGACCTTCAGCAGCAGCAGATGTTGATGCAGACTCTTGAAACCAAGAATTAGATGGTAACTCAAAAGATGTAGAGGAAACAGAGATCTCATCAGCATTTGTTGTGGATGGAACTGCTGAAGCTACAGGAACATCAAATTTAGCTGACACAGGCAGTTGGCCGCTAAACTTGAATAGGTGAGTATTGATATTATCATCATCATCATCAATACCACCAGGTGGACGACATGCTGCAGAAGATGATTTATCCACAGGATCTGCAACAGCTGGAGGTTGATAAGGAACATATTGCAGTATGTCCAAATCAAACAATTCCATAGGGTTTTGTGGAATCTTGTCCAAAGGTGATTCATTAAACTTCACATGCAAAGTCTCTTCAACTATCTTTGTTCTGCAGTTGAAGACTCTGTATGCCTTGCAAGTAGATGAATAACCAACAAAATACCCTGCATCCACCTTAGGATCAAATTTATGGAGTTGATCCTTTGTGTTGAAAATACAACAGGGACACCCAAATGCTTTGAAAAATAAATTAGAGGAGCCAAGTGATGGAGAACTTCATATGGAGTCTTCATCACCTCTGATTTACTAAGACTATTCTGCACATAGCAAGCTGTGTTAACAGCTTCAGCCCAAAAGGTCAGTGGCAAACCAGAATCAGCCAGCATTGACCTTGCAGCTTCAATTAGGGTCCTGTTCTTTCTCACCACTACTCCATTTTGTTCTGGAGTCCTTGGGATGCTAAACTGCCTTTTGATTACCTTTGAAAGATAGAAGTCATCAAGTGTATGGTTTCTGAATTCAGTTCCATTGTCACTCCTAATACACTTGACTGGAAGGGAATACTGCTTCTCAATATACAACACAAAGTGAATAATCTTCTGAGCAACCTCATCCTTTGAATGTAGAAAGAAAGTCCATACAAATCTGGAGTAATCATCCACAATTACCAGACAGTATTTCTTCTTTGCCATGCTCATCACTTTCACAGGACCAAATAGATCCATATGCAGTAATTGCAAGCAGGCAGTGGACTTAGGCTCTTCAATAGGAGGGAATGAGACTTTGTGCTGTTTCCTTTTAAACAAGCAATGCAGGTTTCATCACAGTGGAACTCCTTATTGGTAAGCCTCTGACTAAACTATTGTGGATAAGCTGATTCATGTTTTTGAAATTAACATGACCAGCCTTCTGTGCCATAGTTTAGATCTTAAGAAGAGGCTTTGGAAAATAGGCAAGGATTGCCTCTAAGATCTATTTTCTTGGAAAGATTAAGGCATACACTCTTCTTGTCCTGTTGGCTCTCAGGAGGAGAGTGTGATCACAACACCTTATCAATCAAATGCAGAACTTTGGATGACAGAATCCTACAGTTCTGACTGGTGAAAAGAGCAACATGGCCTTTATCACACATTTGACTGACACTCAAGAGATTGTACTTGAGATTTTCCACATGATTAACATCATCAAACTTGATTTCTCCATTGGAGACAAAGCCATTTCTAATGATGTAACCCTAGCATCATTGCCAAAAGAAACAAACCCCTTCTTTCCTTGAGAGTAGTCATGAAGAAGAGAGTTGTTCCCAGTCATGTGCATAGAGCCCCCACTGTCTACATACCAGATGCTACTTTGGCATGTTGGAGAACCTGAAATAATAAACAATCAGTTAGTTTTGGAGACCCAAACCTTTTTGGTTTTGGGCCTAGTCTCATCAACGGATGGTAAACTAACAGGTTTATTTGAAACACCAGCCTGAGAGGAAGAAGATGGTGAAGAAGAGGAATCCTTTGGCTTGGACCTCCTTTTCTGCGGTTTCAACATAGGAGCATCTAATTGGTTGACTCTACCCAATAGATGTTGAACCATCATAACCAGCTGTGTCTAATTTTGTGATAAAGCCTTCAGCTCATCAGACACATTGCCAGTGGAGTTTGATAAGTTCTTATGTTGCACCTTCTTCTTCTGAGCACTCTCAGCTGTCACCTGTTTAACCCCTTCCTTTTTGGATTTCTTTGAGGACTTAAGGGTTACAGGATTTGATGTTGCTGATACAAATGTGGTCTCAAACTCAGTTTTCATTTTTACCATTTTCTCTTTAGTTTCTTCTTTATGTTTGAGTTTGGAACCTCTTTTGTACCAGCAATCATCTGTAAGATGATTGAACAAACCACATACTTCACATGGTTTCTTCTTCATCTTAGGTTGATCATCAACTAAAGAGGGTGAAGCAACTGAAGACTTGCTCTTCAGTGCTTTGGAAGCATTGTTTGCTTTCTTGACTACTGTCTTTAGTAGTCTTCAAACTCTTTCTACTGACAGTTTTCTTCTTTTCAGTACTGGCAGTAGTTGGAGTTTGAACTTCAGGTGTTAAATCCTGCTCTCTAGTCCTTTCAGGATTTTCAGAATTAACTCTTGAGTTGATCAACTCATGATCATGTGAGTGTCAGCAGTGGAACCATCAACATCAGCTGATAGGTTCTGAGAGGGCTTGATGCTGACTTCTACTTCTAATTGTGCTGTATCAGAAAGTAGATCACATGATGAGATGGATTGGTTATTACTCTCACCATCAGATTCTACCTCTGCTCTGGGAGTAAAATCTGTAGGTGGAGCAGTGTGATTGTAACCAATGCCAAACTTCACATTGGAAGCAGATTGCTTACTAAGAAGCATTTCAAAACCTTTGCATGATTGTACCCATCTATCACACTCTACCTGGGTAACTGCAAGGTTTCTTTGAGATCTTTATACTTCTCTAGAAGTATCTCTTCCCTAGCCTTATCATCAGTTATTTGGCATTAAGTTTGTCAATCTCATCATTCTTATCATTAAGCACAGACTCAAATTTAGCTTTGCTTTTGGAAATTATTTGTTCTAGCTAATGTTCTTGTTGATTAAAGCTACATTTGCTTCTCTAATAGATGCAAATGCTGCTATGCATGTTTCAGAACATAATTTGGCTTTTGCCTCAGAAGATACCTGTGATACCTTTGTGTAGAGGCATTTGTGGATGAAGTATCAGCAGAATCCAAAGCCATAAGAGCTAGATTTCCAAAGGGACTTTCACCACCATGTTGACCAGCACCTGAGAACAGTTGTTCATGACCAGACAAGTCATCTGGTAAACTGCTCCAGTCAACAACTCCTGGGTGAAGAAGTTGTGTTGTTGAGGTTGAGTTTGTTGATGAGATTGGAAGGTGTGGTTCAGGCAATGCTTGTGGTTGTTATGCAATTGGAGCTTGAACAGGATTTGGTTGAGGCATATAATAGCAAGGATAAGGATATGACATTTGACCCTGGGGAACAAAGTATGCACGAGATCTAGGATGTAATGATGACCAGAACCAGCAGGATGTTGCCCTCTGTTTTGTGGACTAGTACTAGGAAAAGTCACATAGGGTGCAGAAGAATTAGATCCAGTTGATCTACACTCTCTTGCAAAGTGTCCCAGCCTTTGGCATTTGTGACACCTCAACTTACTCTTGTCAAAACCAACTTTGGTTTTGCCAGAGAGTCCAGAAATTTCCTGCCAGTTCTCTTATGAACTTCTGAGATCTGATATTAATCAATGCCTTTTGGCTTAGAATATCCATCTCTTCTAGATCATCATCAGCTATTCCTTTCAGATCATCCATAATGAAGCATAGATTGTCACTATTACTGCCAGAATGACTCTCAATACCAACAAATGCATGATCAGAACTATTTGAAGAGAAATCAATATGCTCATCATAATTGCTTTCAGATGCAGCATATTCTGACTCATGACCAACCAAGGCAGTATTCCTGGTACAAAGTCATCAGTGAGCTTTCTTGATGAGGACAGTTTCCTCTTCTGCTCTATCTCTCTTTCAAATGTAAGCAGTTTCCCATGATGTTGGGTGAGAGATAGGCCATCCAGATTTGAACTGGAGCGTAGGACAATAGTGTATGTGTCCCATCTCTCAGGCAGTGATCTGAGGAATCTGTTGTTCATCTGGCTATTGGTGTATTCCTGTTTCACCATTTTCAGCTCAGATATCAAGCAGGAAAAGCGCTCAAACTGTTGAGTCAGTGTCTCAACCTTTCTATGAGAGAATGTCTCATATTGTTGGCAAGGATTTCTCTATTGTTTGCTAAGACCTCATCTGTGCTACCGAATTGTTCCTTCAGGGCATTCAGAGATCATGATAGTTTCATGATGCATAAGCCCAGAATAGATTTCATTAGGCAGTGCCATGGCCAGAATTCCATGGGCTTTAGCATCAATCTCAAATAGTTTCCGATCTTCATCAGAGTATTGTTCCTTCTTCTTCGAACCATTTGATTGGTTTCCGGATTGTTCACCATAGGCTTATGTGGTCCATGTACCACAGATGTCCAACAACCTGAACTGTTAACAGACAGGTGATGAAGCATTCTTCGTTGCCATATGATATACTCGGTCCTAACCAGCATCGGAGGCTTGGTTGAGGAACCGGTATTGTGAGGGTCATTAGAAGGAGTAGTCATCTCAGATTCAATCAAATTCGATTAAGCTATAACAAATTTAGAACAAAACACAACAACCAATTGAACCAGAGAGATCTCAAAATAAGAACGAAGCGACATAAATTCAATAATCTATAACCAGTTCTTGCGAATACGCTAATTCAATCAAACACAGATATCATTAGCAGTTTCAATGATCAATTGTTAGATCGATCAATGATTAACCTGCTCTGATACCACTTGTTAGGATCAGTGATCTATGTTCGATTGACTTGAGAGTATAGCAGCGGAATTCAAACAATGAATTAGTCGATTCACAAGAACGAAAGATATTCAATGAAGAACAAAGACGGTTATAGAGAGAGAGAATTCTGCAAATATATTTCATTCAATATTCGCTTTCGTGGTAACAAATGTCACACTTACAATTAGGTCGCACCTCTTATATAAGAGATGTGACGTTTGCTGATGTCACTTGATAGTGACATCTAACAGATTTATTACAACTGAAACACACTACTGAAGATGTCAAAACAACTGACATCTCCTTACAAAAATGCTAAGTGTTATCAGTTGTTATAACTACTGAAAAACAAAAACTACTGAAACTACAACGACTGAAGAACAAGCTCTTCAGTCGTTTTAACAAAACTACCGAAAGTAAAAATATAAAACTACTGATATCATAACTACTGAAGAAGTACTCTTCAGCTGTTGTGACAAACTACTGAAACTTCAGTACTTGATCTTCAGACTTGAACTTCAGATGTTTCATCAGCTGATGACTTCAGTAGATATCATCAGCTGATGTCTTCAGTCTTTGTCTTCAGACTTTGTACTTCAGTTGTTGATTTTCAGCACTTGTAAACTCTTCAGCTGTTGTACTTCAGTACTTTGAACTTCAGCTTCAGCACTTGTGTTCTTACCTCTTCAGCTTGAGCACTTGTGTTCTTCAGCTGTTCAGCTTCAGTACTTGTGTTCTTCAGTTGTTTGTTCTTCAGCACTTTAGTCTTTAACTGTTGAAGTCTTCAGCACTTGATCTTCAGCTGTTGAAGTCTTCAGTACTTGTCAAACTGCTGATGAAGCTTTCAGCAGTTGTTATGATATCATGTGGGACTTAGAGGTTTTCTGATCTTGGCTCATTGGTTCTTTTGGTCCAACAATCTTTTATCATGACTTCAAAGTTTTTGATCACATCTTCTTTATCTTTAGCATAAGTCACAATCTTTGTATCTTTCAACAAATTTTCTTCTTTTAAGTTTGAAGTTTCATTCTATAACTTTTGAATTTCCTTCTCAAGAGATATGTTCATCTCTTTCAGCCTTTCATTTTCAGCCTTTAAATCTTCAATTTCTTTCTCTTTATTCACAATCTCTTCTTTCACATTTTCTAACTCATCTACATCCACCATCCTTCTGTTTGTACAGACACACTTGTGTAGTACTTAATGGAATTTCTTCTACTTCTTCATTTTCTTCTGCTTGAAACACAGGTTCGTATAACACATCATTCATGAAATCAAAATCAAAGGTTTGATTTTGTGAACCTTCTTCATGAGCAACATTAACAGGTTCATCTTCTTGAACATCATGAACATAATCATCATGTATATCAACATCAGTAGCTTCTTCCACTATGTTATGTGTTTCATTTACATTCTCATCTTCATTCCTTTCTTCAATGGATTCTTGATGTGCTTAGCTGCACCATCATTATCATCATCATCATTATTATCATTATCTTCATCTTCTGATGAGCTTTCAGAATGTTCATTTTCATTTTCTTCATTATCATCATCAATCATCTCATCGACAACATCCTCAATGAGATCATTAGGATCTATTGGTTCATCTTCAGATAAATGAAAATGTTGTTGATTTATGTCAACTTCATCATCAGATACATTCCTTATATAATCAAATACAGGAATGTTTTGAGCACCGGTGATCATTGTCAGTCTTTTATACATAGATTCTGACATGTGCTCCAATTGTAATTTATCACCTTCAACTCCTTCAACATAGAAGTCTGGATTCTCTTCATTTATGAGTATTTGGAGAAATCTAGGATACATTAAGTATTTATTTCTCCTTCCTCTTTCAAGATTGAAAATAAATCCATTCAATATCCATTTACCCATATTGAATCTTCTATTTGTTGCTAAGGCAATAATAGTGATGCAATGTCTACTGGGAATGAGTCCCAACCAGCACTTCGTTTAGACATGCAGTGTTGAAAGATATAACATAATAATTTCCAATGCTTATACACTCTTGCTGGGAAAAATTGTTTCTTTGGAAAATGATCTGGATGACCCATTTGTTGAAAAACTTCTCTACATTCATTAAAAGTGTACTCTGATAAATCTTCTGGGTCATTTTCTCTAAGTTTAAGAGCTATTCTGATTGATTGTTCTCATACTTCAAGCATTCTATCCGATGTGATGAAAGCTCTTACAACTTGTTTCCTTCTTCATTTCTTTCAACTTCAGCAGTTCTCTAGAATTTCTTGATCAATCTTCATTTATCATTGGTCTTGCACACATAGCATAGACATATTTGATCTTAAGAGAAATCTAATCATTTCTTCATATCCAACTACTTCTCTATTTTTTTCATCCAAAAATGCAGCAACATTATGTTTTGGTACAAACTTCAAATTTGCCATCTGCAAAATAAGAAAATATTAGAACATTGAAAGTTGATGAATTTTTTTTAATTTGAACATTGAATTCAAAATATTATTTTAAATTCAATTTTGAATTCATGATTTTATCAGTCTATTTTAAATTCTAAGATTTTCTACTTTTTATTTAAAAATATTATTTTTATTTTTATTTTTATTAAAAAAAAGTTCAAGATGTCTGGTCATCATCTTCTTCTTCCTTCGAAGAACCGGCTGTGAATTTTCTTATCAACATCATTCTTGAGTTTAGTCCACAAACAATATATCAAATTACTTGAAATTTGAATACATCAACAATCCCGAATCAATTTTATATGTTGTTAAGGTTTTGATTAGTTGAACTTTTGAATGTCATAGTGCTCGAACTCCCGAATAGCAGTCAAACGCCTGTAGTGTTCGAACGCCCGAATAGCAGTCAAACGCCTATGTCAATCATCGTGTTTTTAATCAAAATCTACTGATTTGAATCACAAACTTACGTTTATAACTCAAATATCTATCAATCAACACAGGTTTGCTTCAAACAACGAAATCAGAAGGTTTGATGAAGACCAGAGTCGATAGTTCAGAGGGTTTTGGTTTTTCAGAGAATTTTGAGTGTAAATGAGAAAATAAGTGTTAGTGTTCAATTTATATTAAGTGAAATTTTACACGCATTAGCACTGTTTGTGCGTATGAAGCCCTAAAATTCACAAATTAATAAGACGCATGAAGACTGTTTGGTCGTATGGACTTAGACGCATGAGAACTGTTCAGCCGCATGAGTACTGTACAGACGCATAAGCGCTGCTTAGGCGCTTTCGCACTGTTTAGGCGCTTTTGAACTGTTCAGCCGTCTGAAGTTCCTGAAACGTCCAACACTTAACTTTCAACACTAACACTGTGTAGACGAATGAGACATTCAAAAAAACACTTGTATAAAATCAAACTCATTATCATGTTTAGGCGTATGGGATTAATGAAACGCCCAAACACTTGGTTAAACTTTGGACTTATTTCAACTGTTTAGGCGCATGGGAATAGAAAAAAATGCCCACACTACCATGCTCTATTTAGACGTATGAAGACTATTTAGGCGCATGAGTTGACTTTGAGTTGACTTTCATGAGTCTTACACTTGTATTTTTCACACTTCTTCACGTGCATACTGTTTAAACATATTAGTAATATTTCATACTAATATTTAAACATTTTAAGCATAAATTTGAATTTTCCAAAATTTTTATTTTAGTCCCTCAAATTTGAACTTTTTACATTTTCACACTCAAAATTAATTTTCAACAATTTCAATTTTTCACTTGATGTTTAACTTTTGAAATTTTTCTTTCTTTTCTTTCCCTTTGTTTTAGTCTCAAAACATAATCAAATCTCTATTTCTTAACTTTGAGAGAAGCATTTCCACTTGCAATTTATATAGGTTCATATTATTATTTTCAAAAGTTTCATGATCACACTCACATAAACTTTGAACATATAGCATCATCCTTTCAATTCAACTTTCTTTGATTTTGATTTTCTGAGAAAAACTCTTTCATTTATTACTCCCCTAAATTTTTAAGTTGAAACACTTATAAGTTTCCTAAGGTAGCAATAAGATCACACAACTCATTGTGACATGCCTTCACACACAGAAAACATGCATAAAATCAAAATGAAAGCATAATTAAAATCTAATATCAACAAGAATTAATTCTGCAGTGAGATCATATCAATGAATCAGCATATTAAAATAAAAAATGGGGATAGTCATAGACAGTGAATAAATCCTGATCAAGTGTATCCAGGTCAGTGATATCACAGCAAAGGAGACACAAGATCTAGGACAGACAATGAGTGTTTTTGACATAATATCAGCTCACTTACTTTTTCAATTCTTGGATTGATTAAGTTATATGTAGAGAGCTCAACTATCATCAAGACATGCAAGCAAGAACACATACTCAACTTATTACCTGAAACATATGTGTAATCAGAGCTCATGTTACTTAAATGAATAGAGAATGATCATGGATAACCATTTGATCAGCCTAACTATCCATTTGAATAGATTGTGCACATTGGCATCTTTTGCATCAAAGAGAATATCCAGGTCTGTAATGACTTACAACAAAGGATATCTCAGCACTTCAGGTCTATGATGACTCATAACAAAGAAGTGAAATGATGCTTGTAACAGATCTCATGATTAGTGACATCACCATCAGGTCTGAGTGGTGTTGCTCAAAAAACAGTCAATCTGATAAGCCAAAACATCTCAAAAGTACTCAGATGAATACATATTTAGTGTAATCACAAGAATTTACTGTTTTACTATAATAGCATGATAGTGTCTACACATCATATCTGATCACGTCAGAGTTTATTAATGAGTGAAATATGCAACTGATCGCACTAATGAACTATCATTTCTCACATATTGCAAAACAAATTCTTTTCAAAAACAATGAAGTGACAATAGAAAAAGACTCTATTTTAGGATTTTGTTATATATGCTTTTGTATTTGGTTTTTTCTAAGAAAAAGAAAACACACACACACAAAAAAACATGCAATTAACATTGAGAGTATCACTTATGATAGTCTTTTGATTTAGGAGTTCACATATGATTAATAAGACCATTGATTCTACTAAGTACTCAAACTGTCCTGGTAGGAAGGCTTTAGTAAATAGATCTGCCAACTGTTTTTCTGTGGCAATTTGAATAAAAATGATCAACCCTTTTTCAGAGTTATCTTTGAGAAAATGATATCGAATTTCGATATGTTTTGTATTTGAATGTTCAACAGGACTAGCTGTAATGAACATAGCTGCAGTGTTATCAATGTAAATAGGTGTTTTAAAAAATTGAACCCATAATCCAGTAGTTGATTTTGCAACTAGAGGATTTGAGAACATCCTACTGATGTAGTAATGTACTCAGCTTCTGTAGTTGAAACAGAGACACTTTTTTGTTTCTTACATTACCATGAGACTAATCTGGGACCGAGAAATTGACATCCACCCGAAGTAGATTTTCTATGTTGATAATAACCACCATAATCACTATCTGTATATCCATGTAATTCAAAGTTACCCTCGTAAGGATACCAAAGCCCTAAGGCTGGTTTACCTTGAGATACCTGAATATTCTTTTGACATCAATTAAATGTGATTCTTTCGGGTCTGATTGATACGTGGCACAAACACAAACAACATACATAATGTCTACTCTAGATGCAGTAAGATACATCAAAGAGCCAATCATTGATCTGTATAACGTTGGTCAATAGATTTTCCTTTTGGATCAGGTTCAATCTTTGTGTTAACATCTGCTGGCGTTCGTATGGACTGTCAGTCTTGCAACTTAAATTTCTTCAAGAGTTTGTCAACAAACTTCTCTTGATTGATGAAAATTCCATCGTCAGTTGCTTGACTTGAAGTCCAAGAAAGAAATTAATCTCTCCCATAGAACTCATTTGGAACCGAGATTTCATGATTTCTTCAATTCTTACACAGTTTTGACTTGTAGAACCAAATATGATATCATCAACATACAGAGATCATCATTATCCTTCTTTATGAATAAATTTGGATCAATTTTCCCTCTTGTGTATCCATGTTGGATTAAATGTTATGATAATGTCTCATACCAAATTCTAGGGGCTTGATGAAGTCCATACGAAGATTTACTCAGCTTATACACTCGATGTGGAAATTCTGTATCCTCAACTCCCGGAGGTTGCTTCACAAACACATCGTCAGCGATAGGACCATATAAAAGAAACCTTTACGTCCATTTGATACGCCTTAAATTTCATGAATGAAGCATAAGCCTAGAAAACTCGAATGGATTCATGTCTTGCAACTGGTGCAAACACCTTATCATAATCTATCCCTTCTTCCTGTGTGTATCCTTGTGCAACAAGTCTCGCTTTGTTCCTTATTACTACACCATGATCATCAGTCTTATTCTAAACAACCATTTTGTGCTTATGGCATTTTCCCCTTCAGGTAAATCCACTAAATTACACACTCTTGTTTACGAAATGAAGTAATTCTTGCATAGCTTCTATCCAACCATTGTCCTTTAATGCTTCGGTAACATTTTTAGGAACCATTTGAGAAAGAAACCAAGAGTATAAGCACAAGTTTGCTTGTTCTGATTTACTCCTTGTTGTTCTCTCATTCATGGACATAATCTGAGAAATTGGATGATTTTTGTGAATACGAGATGTTGGAATCTCATCACATTGAACATTTTAAGTTGGAGAGCTGATGTAACAAATTTGAATAATGTGGATTGAAATTTGGAACTTGAGTAGTAAGTTAATAAAGTAATCTAAGTTACCAGTATCAACTACATCACTAGAGATGGATGATGTGCCAGACTCAGGTTGCATAAACTCAGTACCATCATTAGGAATAGGTTGTGATCCTTCCTGATCAATAAGACTGAATGATTTGAATCTGAATTAGTATGATCATTGTCATTGAATCGTATTGATGAATCCTTGACAAATGATGAAATGGGTAGTTGAGCTAGAATCATCTGGGTCGTCAGAATCTGAGTCCTCACTGAAAGATCCAAGATCTCCTCTAGAGTTCTTCTTACCTGTAGAATCAAACAATTTGATTGATTAAACAAGTTAGATTGAAGAGAGTTTGATAATGAATCTAAATCAAATAACCATGCAGGACCATTTGCAACTAATGGAAATGAATTTTCCAGAAATTTAACGTTGAATGTTTCAAGAATTATATTTGTCCTAGAGTTGTACACTCTATAGGCTTTTGAAACAGAGTATCCAATGAAAAATCAATTATCAGATTTTGCATCAAATTTTCCTAACTAGTCATTTGAATTAAGAATCATAACAAGACAACCAAATGATTTTAGAAAAATTTATGTTTGGTTTCCTGCCAAACATTAACTCATAAAAGTTTTTTTTTCATTTACTTTCACAATTAAGATTATGTTCTGAACAAACATGCAGTTGATATGCTTCATCCCAAAAGTTATAGGACCCTTTGCATCAGCTAACATAGAAACGAGCAGCTTCAATTAGTGTTCTACTTTTCCTTCAGCAACTCCATTTTGTTAATGAGTTTTGGGAGCACTGAACTGAGAGCTATCCCTTTCTGAGCACAAACATTTCAATGTTAGCATTTTTGAATTCCGTTCCATTATCACTTCTTATTATTTTCACTTTATTGATTTTCAACTGTAATGATAAATCTTTCAGTAATTCAGTTATTTCAGATTTAGCATACAAAAAGAAACCCATGAATCTTGTATAGTCATCAATGATAACTTAACAATATGATTTTCATACAATACTCTTGACATTTGTTGGTCCAAAAAGGTCCATATGTAACAATTGAAGAGGTTTGGAAGTTGAGTTTATGATTTTGTTCTTATAAGACTCTCTGTGTTGTTTTCCATTTAAACTGGAGCAGTGATCAGTCGTTGCAAACTTCTTAGATGGAGTCCAATAACTTGATTCCGATACAGATGTTATATTCTTGAATTTGAATGTCCGGATGTCTATGCCAAAGAGGCTTTCACATTTGATGCTTTAGCAATTAGGCAAGTTGTTCGTTGAAGATCAACTGAGACATATCCGTTTGAACACTCTATCCTTCAGCTGTAATAACTACCCAAGCTTTGTTATTTGAAAACCTGGCTTCGAAATCAACGAATGAATCATCAAAAAGAACTGAATGGATGTTCACAAATTTGGGATACACTTAAAAGATTAAAGTTCAACTGTGAGAAAAAAGTTGACTTTGTCCAAGCTATTATACCCATTGATACTGTTCCTTCTCCTGTTATTTTCCACTGCATCACACCAAAGGCGACATGGTTCATCTTTTAAACTTAAAGTCTTGTGAACAAGGCAGGATTGTTGTCATATGCTGGCTCACCCACTATCCACTACAGTATTGTGGTCATCTTGGGGTAATTTGGTGATGTTGGACCAAAAGAACCAATGAGCCTGATCAGAAAAACCTCCAAGTCCCACAGACATTACACTGCTGAAGAAGATCACAACAACTGAAGACATCAGCTGATTACAAGGTCTGAAGACAAAGTCTGAAGACAAGATCTGAAGATTTCTACTGAAGACAAAGTCTGAAAGTAAAGTACTGAAGACAAAGTCTGAAAATGAAGTACTGAAGACAAAGTCTGAAGCTATCAGCTGAAGACAACGTCTGAATAAAAGTCTGAAGAACAAAGACTGAAGACAAAGACTGAAGACCAGAGTGATCAGTAGTTGTCACAACAGCTGAAGTTATTAACTTCAGTAGTTGTGATGGTTTTCCTTTTCAGTACTTGTAATTTACCTTTCAGTAGTTTATAGTTTCAGTAGTTTTAGTTCAGTAGTTTTATGTTCTTGTACTTAGCATCTCTGAGATGTGATCAGTTGTTGAGAACATTCTCAGTAGTTTGCATAGTTTCAGTTGTTTGTATAATTCTGTTAGATGTCACTATCAAGTGACATCAGCAGACGTCACATTCTTATATAAGGAATGTTGACCTAATTGTAACGTGTGACTTTCAGCCACCACGAAAGCATTTGAATGAAATATTCCTTTTGCAGAATTCTCTCTCTCTCTATAACCGTGTACTATTCCATTGAATATCAATTGAGTTCTTGCTAAATTGTCTAATTCATTGTTCGAATTCCGCTGCAATCTACTCTAATTAATCAAACTTAAATCACTGATCCTAACAATGGTATCAGAGCAGGTTAATCATTGATCGATCTAACAATTGATCATTGAAACTGCTATTTCGATATCTAAGTTTGATCGAATTAGCATATTTGCAAGAATTGGTTATAGAGATTGAATTTCTGCTGCTTTCGGTTATTTGCTTTGAGATTTCTCTTGGTTCGTATTGAGTTTGTTGTGTTTTGCGCTAAATCGGTTAAAACTTAATTGAATTTGATTGAATCTAAGAATGACTACTCCTTCTAATGACCCTCACAATACTGGCTCCTCAACCAAGCCTCCGATGCTGGTTAGGACTGAGTATAACATATGGCAACGAAGAATGCTCCATCACCTGTCTGTTAACAGTTCAGGTTGTTGGACATCTGTGGTACATGGTCCACACAAGCCTATGGTGAACAATCGAAAAAACCAACAAATGGTTCCGAAGAAGAAGGAACAATACTCAGATGAGGATCGAAAATGTTTGAGATTGATGCTAAAGCCCATGGAATTCTGGCCATGGCACTGCCGAATGAAATCTATTCTGGGCTTATGCATCATGAAACTGCTCATGACCTCTGGAATGCATTGAAAGAACAATTTGGTGAACAGATGAGGTCTTAGCAAACAACAGAGAAATCCTTGCCCAACAATATGAGACATTCTCTCATAGGAAGGGTGAGACACTGACTCAACAGTTTGAGCGTTTTTCCTGTTTGATCTCTGAGCTGAAAATGGTCAAACATGAATACACTAATAGCCAGATGAACAACAGATTCCTCAGATCACTGCCTGAGAGATGGGACACATATACCATTGTCCTACGCTCCAGTGCAAATCTGGATAGCCTATCTCTCACCCAACTCCATGGGAAACTGCTTACATTTGAAAGAGAGATAGAGCAGAAAAGGAAACTGGCATCATCAGGAAAGCTCACTGATGACTTTGTACCAGGGAACACTGCCTTGGTTGGTCATGAGTCAGAATATGCTGCATCAGAAAGCCATTATGATGAGCATATAGATTTCTCTTCAAACAGTTCTGATCATGCATTTGTTAGTGTTGATAGTCAGTCAGGCTGTAATAGTGACAATTTGTGCTTCATTATGGATGATTTGAAAGGTATTGCTGATGATGACTTAGAAGAGATGGATATTCTAAGCCAAATGGCCTTGATTAATATCAGATCTCAAAAGTTCTACAAGAGAACTGGTAGGAAATTTCCAGGACTCTCTGGCAAAACCAAAGTTGGTTTTGACAAGAGTAAGTTGAGGTGTCACAAATGCCACAGGCTTGGGCACTTTGCAAGAGAGTGTAGATCAACTGGATCTAACTCCTCTGCACCCTTTGTGACTTTTCCAAGCAATAGTTCACAAAACAGAGGGCAACATCCTGCTAGTTCTGGTCATCACTCACAACCTCTATCTCCTGCATATTTTGTCCCTCAGGGTCCAATGCCATATCCATATCCCTGCTATTACATGCCACAGCCAAATCAAGTTCAAGTTCCTATTGCACAACAACCTCAAGCCTTACCTGAGCCTCAACCATCTCAACCATCTCAATCACAACCTCATCACAACTTCTTCACCCCTGGTGCTGTTGACTGGAGCAGTTACCAGATGATCTTTCTGGTAATGAGCAATTATTTGCTAGTGATGGTCAACATGGTGGTGAACATCCTTTTGGGAATCTTGCTCTCATGGCCCTGGAGTCTACTGAGGGTTCATGCTCCAATGCATCTTCATCACAGGTAACCCAGGTATCCTTGAGGCTAAGGCCAAGCTATGTTCTGAATCTTGCATAGCTGCATTTATCTCTATTAGAGGCAAATGTAGCTTTAATAAATCAAAATCTTGAGCTTGAGCAAACCCTTTCCAAAAGAAAAGCTGAGTATGAGTCTGTCCTTAAAGATAAAGATGATGAGATTTATAAGCTTAAATGCCAATTAAATGATGAAAAGGCTAAGGTGAGGTCATTCTTGAGAACCACAGAGATCTCAAAGAAACACTTGCAGCTACCCAAGTTGAGTGTGACCGCTGGGTATCATCCTGCAAGGGATTTGAAATGCTTCTCAGCAAGCAAACAGCTTCGAATGTGAAGTTTGGAATAGGTTACAATCACATTGCACCACCTACAGATTTTACTCCAAAATCAATAGTAAAACCTGAAGGTGAAAGTAATTTCCAAACCACATCATCATGTGTATCATCCTCAAGAGATCACCCAAAATCAGAAGATGAAATCAGTGTTGATACCTCAGCAAATCAATTGCCTGATGGGTTAACTACTGATAAGCACATGAAGCTGAGTACTTCAGATGTTGTCCCTCAAAGTACCTCAAGTACTGAAGGGCAAGTCACAACATCTGAAAAGCATTTCAAATCAACTGAAATAAAAGGATTAACAACTGCTGAGGAATCTATCATACGGTCTTTCAGGACGGATAGAGAACAGCTGAAGAACAAGTCTTCAGTTGTTACAGATCCTTCTGTACTTAACACAAGTACTGAAAGGAGGAAGTACTGAAGATCACACCTTCAGTAGTTTCCACTTCAGCAGTTGATCAATCCAAGATGAAGAATAAGCCATGTGACATATGTGGTAAATTCAATCATCTTTCTGATGAATGTTGGTACAAAAAGGGTTCCAAACTCAACAGAGATAAGCTCATTAAAATGCAGATGGATGAAATGAAAAATGAGTTTGAGACCAAGTTTGTACCACAGTCATCCCAAATGATAAACCCAAGGCTTCACCCAAATCCAAAAAGAAGGATAGGGTTTATCATAAAACAGCTGATAGTGTTCCTCATGATAAAAATCAGACTAAGTCTGTGAATTTCAAGGAGGAAATGGTGGGCCACAAGAACTCATCAAAAACAAGTACTGATGTGTCACAAGAGCTGAAAGCTTTAGCTACAAATCAGACACAACTTGTTATGATGGTTCAACATTTGTTGGGGAGAGTTAACCAACTAGATGCACCTGTGATCAAACCACTGAAAAGGTATTCCAAGCCCAAATCCAAGGAATCCATTTCAGCACCATCTCCACCTTCATCAGCTGTTAATCATGAGAAACAAGTTATGGTTAAATCTGTTGATGAAAACAGACCCAAAACCAAAAGGTTTGGGTCTCAAACCTAACTAGTTCCTTGTGATGAATGCAGGGTTCTTCAGCATGCCAAAGGAGCATCTGGTATGTAGACAGTGGAGGATCTATGCATATGACAGGGAGCAGTTTCTTCTTAATGACTACTCTCAAGGAAAGAAGGGATTTGTTTCATTTGGAAATGATGCTAAGGGTTACATCATCGGGAAAGGATATGTGTCTAATGGAGAAATCAGATTTGATGATGTTAACCATGTGGAGAATCTCAAGTATAATCTACTGAGTGTCAGTCAGATGTGTGATAAAGGGCATGTTGCACTTTTCACAAGCCAGAACTGCAGGATTCTGTCTTCCACAGTTCTGAGGCTGATTGACAAGGTATTGGATGAACATACTCTCCTGAAGGCCAACAGGATTGGAAGAGTATATGCCCTGGATTTGTCAAAGAAGATTGATTTGAAGGGTCATCCTTGCCTGTTCTCCAAAGCCTCTCCTCAGGAATCTAAACTGTGGCACAGAAGGCTGGGTCATGTAAATCTCAAAAACATGAATCAGCTGATCCACAATAGTTTAGTGAGAGGTCTACCAATAAAGGAGTTCCACTGTGATGAAACCTGCACTGCTTGTTTGAAAGGAAAACAACACAAAGTCTCATTCCCTCCTATTGAAGAACCTAAGTCCACTGCCTGCTTGCAGTTACTGCACATGGATCTATTTGGTCCTGTGAGAGTGATGAGCATGGCAAAGAAGAAATACTGTCTGGTAATTGTGGATGATTACTCCAGATTTGTATGGACTTTCTTCTTGCATTCAAAGGATGAGGTTGCTCAGACGATTATAAACTTTGTGTTGTATGTTGAGAAGCAGTATTCCCTATCAGTCAAGTGTATAAGGAGTGATAATGGAACAGAATTCAGAAACCATACACTTGATGATTTTTATCTCTCAAGGGAATCAAGAGGCAGTTTAGCATCCCAAGGACTCCAGAACAAAATGGAGTAGTGGAGAGAAAGAACAGGACCCTAATTGAAGCTGCAAGGTCCATGTTGGCTGACTCTGGTTTGCCATTGACCTTTTGGGCTGAAGCTGTCAACACAGCTTGCTATGTGCAGAATAGAGTTTTAGTAAATCAGAGGTTGATGAAGACTCCATATGAAGTTCTACATCATTTGGCTCCTCTAATTTCATTCTTCAAAGCCTTTGGGTGTCCTTGTTTCATTCTCAACACAAAGGATCAACTCCACAAATTTGATCCTAAGGTGGATGCAGGGTATTTTGTAGGATATTCATCCACATGCAAGGCTTACAGAGTCTTCAACTGCAGAACAAAGATAGTTGAAGAAACCTTGCATGTGAAGTTCAATGAATCTCCTAAGGATAAAATTCCACAAACCCTGTGGAGTTGTTTGATCTGGATATACTGCAATATGTTCCTTATCAACCTCCAGCTGTTGCAGATCATGTGAATAAATCATCTTCTGCAGCAAGTCTTCCACCTGGTGGTACTGAAGATGATGATGATATCAGTACTCACCTTTTCAAGTTTAGTGATCAACTGCCTGAGTCCACTAAACTTGATGTTCCTGTAGCTTCAGCAGCTCCATCCACAACAAATGCTGATGAGATTTCTGACTCCTCTACATCATTTGAATTGCCATCTCATACTTGGTTTCAAGAGTCTGGATCAACATCTGTTGCTGCTGAACCTGCTACAAACACTTGCACTGATCTTATAGTGTACCAAGAGCTGAAGAATCACCCCATGTCTCAAATCATTGGTGATATCAATGCTGGTGTCTCAACCAGAAGTCAATTGTCCAACTTCTGCTTCTATGCTCTCTTCATCAGTCAGCTAGAGCCAAAGAACTATCATGTTGCTTTAAGAGACAATGGATGGGTTGAAGCCATGCAGCTTGAGCTACTTCAGTTCAAAAAGCAGCAAGTGTGGGAACTGGTTCCTCTACCCCAGGTAAGTGTGCAATAGGCACTAAGTGGGTGTTTAGGAATAAAACTGATGTAAATGGGCTTATTGTCAAGAACAAGGCTAGACTGGTTGTACAGGGGTTTTCACAAGAAGAAGGTATTGATTATGATGAAACCTTTGCCCCTGTAGCCAGACTGGAGGCAATTAGATTGTTCTTAGCCTATGCTGCATTCCACAATCTTAAAGTTTTTCAAATGGATGTCAAAAGTGCTTTTTTATATGGAAAAATAAAAGAAGAGGTTTATGTGTGTCAACCACCAGGTTTTGAGGACAATAAACATCCTGATTGGGTGTATAAACTTGATAAGGCTCTTTATGGGTTGAAGCAAGCTCCTAGAGCCTGGTATGAAACACTTTCAAATTTTCTTCTTCAAAATAATTTCACTAGAGGCTCCATAGAAAAACTTTGTTTTTAAGAAAGTGGATCAGCATAAGCTACTTGTTCAAATTTATGTTGATGATATAATTTTTGCATCCTCTGATCCCCAGTTGTGTGATGATTTTACAAGTTTAATGAAACAAAGTTTGAAATGAGTGCAATGGGAGAATTACAGTTCTTTCTAGGCTTGCAAATCAAACAAAAGGCTGATGGAACCTTCATTCATCAGTCAAAATATACAAAAAATCTTTTGAATAAGTTTGATTTACAAAACTGTAAGCCCTGTTCTACTCCCATGTGCAACACCACACAACTGGATGTAGATCAGAAAGGTAAAGCTGTTGATGAAACACTTTACAGATGTATGATTGGGTCCTTGATGTACTTAACAGCTTCTAGACCAGATATTATGTTTGCAACTTGTGTTTGTGCTAGATTTCAGGCTGCTCCTAAAGAGTCTCATTTGATTGCAGTCAAGAGGATCTTTAGATATCTGCAAGGTACACAATCTCTAGGTCTTTGGTATTCCACTGGACACTCTTGCAAATTAGTTGCTTTTTCTGATAGTGACTATGCAGGGTGTAAGTTAACCAGAAAGTCAACTTCTGGTGGATGTCAATTCCTAGGCAACTGTTTGATTTCTTGGCAGAGTAAGAAACAAACATCTGTTGCTACATCCACTGCTGAAGCAGAGTACATTGCTGCTGCAAGTTGTACATCTCAGGTACTCTGGCTTCAGAACCAATTATTGGATTATGGCATTACAGAGACTAAGACTCCATTGTTAATGGATAGTGCTTCAGCTCTGTGTATTGTCAAGAATCCAGTCCAGCATTCTAGGACCAAACATATAGAGATCAGACACCATTTTATTAGGGATTGTTTTGAAAAAGGTCTGATTGATCCAAAGTTTGTGCCAAGTGCTGATGAGCTTGCAGATATATTTACTAAGCCTTTGGACAGTTCAACTTTCCAAAACCTTGTGTTAAGGCTTGGTATGCTGCAGCTAGAATAAGTGACAACTACTGATGATCTCAGTAAACAAGTACTGATGACCATTAGTAAACATGTCACAAATAAGTACTGATAAGTTTTATTCTCAGTTGGTTTCATAACTACTGAAGACTAAATTACTTAAAAAGTACTGTACTTTCTGTTAAAAGAAACTGATGCAGTTACAACTACTGATGTAGTTATAACTACTGATGTCAGTAAAAAAAGATAAGTACTGATGTCCTATGAAACAACTGAAAACAGCTAAAAAGTCTAATGAGTAAGTGTTGAGGACAGTATGAAACAGCTGAAAAGCTAAGAATTGACGAAAACTACTGATGAGAATTTTCTCTTCAATCGTTTCCACAAACTGCTGTTTCACCTTAAACAACTGATGACAAAACCATGTCTTCAGTAGTTTAACAACTACTGATGACTAACACCAAGTCTCAGTTGTTTCCTACACCTGAAGCCAAAACCAAGGTTTTCAGTAGTTTCATAACTACTGATGACCAAAACCAAGTCTTCAGTTGTTTCAAATGTTGATAGTTAAAACCAAGTCTTCAGTTGTTTTCATACAACTGATGACAACACCAACACTTTCAGTCGTTTTCTTTTCAGCCTTTTCTTAACCTATAAATACCTGCACTTATAGCCGAACGTTTCATTAGCCGTTTTCTATCCTTTTCTCTCTCAACAATGGCGACCATGAAACTCAAACCCAGACACAACTGTGTTGCCTACCTCTCGAAATCGGCCTTTGGAACAAATTTGATAATGCCATCGATCTTATGGTGGATTCCCAATACAGAACCGCCTTTTTTTGAATCCTACCATATACCCGATTCCTTAAACCAATTCTGGACCAACGTCTCTGTAACAACTGGTGAAAATGATAGCCAAATCACTCTCCAGTCGTTGGTCAACCAGAAACAGGTGGTAATCACCCCTGACATCATTCGCAAAACCCTAAATTTGCATGATGCCACCTGTATTATAGAATACCCGAAAGGCACCATTGATATGTCTTTCATCAACAACGGGTATGAAGGAGACTTAAGTGCTACAACCATTCTCAAAAAGCACTTCCATGATGCTGAAAGACTTATCTTCCACATGGTGAATGTCTGCCTTGCTTCAAAGACATCTTCATGGATCAGATGTCCTCAAGATGGCAACAGGTATTGTACTCTATCTTTGAACGACAAACTCTAAATTTTTCTGAGATAGTGTTTATGGAACTAAGGATCTGGCTCAGAAACCTGTGACAAACAGATGGCTACTATATCCAGGTTTCTGATGGCCATAATTTTAAATCAATTAAAATCTGAAGGCCTTGTTGGTCTTGGAGTCCCTGCTCCAGCTGTCTTAGCTGAGGTATACTCCAGGCATAACTCTGACCCTACTCTCAAAGGGGCTGCCCGGCTGCTCAAACCCAAGCAGAGGGAACCCACAGCCTCCACCTCCAGATCCAAAGTCCCCACCAAACCCAACCCCAAAAGCCCAAAAAGGCTACTCAGGGAGATGAGTCCCCTGAGGATGCCCCTGTACCACCAATACAGGAAACACATACTGGTTCTAACCCCCAGTCATGTCAGAGACTCAACAGCTGAAACCGCACAGGTATCCTCTCCACAGGATCCTGTTGCAACCAATTTGGGGATACCACATTACTGGAACCTATCTCAGTTGAGAAGGTTACCATTGAAGAGCATCTCTCACCCGGGTGCAATCTGCTTCTGACCAATCTCCAAATGCAACCGCCCCTCAAAGCCCAACCCTTATAGTTGCTAAAGTGCTGAGTCAGCTGCATTCCTCACCCCTCCCCAGAAACCAATTAACACTGGGAATACCTCAACGTGAGGGGGAGGACCAAAATGCTGCTGATAACCCACAACACAGGGGTTATAATGTTCAATCTCCAAGTGTAGAAGAGGAGGTTAGAACATCTGGTCAGGCTGCCACTTTCTATTGATCAGCAAATGAACAGGATGAAGTTGGTAACATATATAAGACCTCACCAGAGGCAACTGCCAATGAAGGACAAAGTCCAGAGGCAGGAAGTCCCCAGAACCAAGAACAAGGGCACATGCATATACTGATCTACACTCAGGGCATGTACATCCTGATTTAATCAGGAGGTCAGATGATTCAGCAAAGACTGATGATGACCTGGGCTTTTTCTTTGATGTCTTAGCCCATAACACAATCCTAGAGACTGAGGTGAGCAGACTCAAAGAACTGCTAGCAAAATGTCTCAGGATAAAAGTCCATCTGCCCCATAAACCCACAGATGGCACCTTCATTTGAAGGTTCACCAAACACACAGCCAATACACTTAACTAAGCCACCAGCCACTGCTTTTGGCACCACCTCTCAGGGACAGAACCCCTCTGAGCAGATGGTTGCAACCTTTCAAAGCTCCTTACCTCTCATCACTCCCATCATCACTGAGATAGTATATAAAGCCATTGATGAGAGGATCTCCTCAAATCTCCAAACACTCCTTGATGATGCTGTTCACAAGTCACTTTCTGCCTTTCAAGCCCCTGATCCCAATGCACCCAAAAAGGGGGAGAGACTGAAGAGAGAAAGAACAGAAATAGAAGAAATAGAAAAGGAGTTGGAGAAAGAACAAGAACTGATCTCAGAGAAACAACTGATCACAGTGCAAGAGCTGAGCACAGACAAAGAGCAGAAAGATCAGCTGATCACTTACAAAAAAAGAAGAGAGTGCTGAGTCAAAGTCTGATGGAGAAAAGTCCTTAGAAGATCTAGTCAAAGAAGCTGATGAAGCTCACAGCAGATCTATGGACAAAATAATAGATCAGCTCTTCAGACAGGGTCATGACACAGCCACCTTAGATGTTGAGATCAGAAGGCTGGAGATAAATGAAATTCAAGCAAGATGGGCTAGTTACAGTGTGATGGATAGGGAAAGGTTGGAGATTATGATCAGGTTTATTGCCAATATCTAGGAAGATCATTGATAGAGATGGAGTCTTGGTCCAGAGACAGTAGTATCTTGGAAATAACCAAGAAAATCTGTTCTGCTGGAAGCTACAACAAAGGGTTGATCATCGAAGCACTGGATGAAGCAGGTGCTGGGAAGAGAACTGAGATGGCAAAGCTCTCAAAAGCCAAACTCACCACTAAATTGCTAGATCAGCCTTCTCATACTCCCACTCAAAAACAACCCTCAAAGCAATCATCTCTAAAAATTGCCAATTCTATCCCTAAACCAACAAAACCACCAAAAACCAATTCCATTACCCCAAAAACCATCTCAAACCACACCCAGTGATACACCCAGAAGGAGGAGAAGGGTGTTGAGGGTAGAAGAAGAAGAAGAAGAGGATGAGAATGAAGACAGTCTGCCAATCTCTGCTGTTCTCAAACTTAAAACACCTGAGCCCAGAAGTCAACAGATGATCACACCTGACTTGCAAATGCAAATGGTGAAAGTGAAGATTGAAGAAGTAGAACAGCAGAAGCAGCATGATGAGCAATTTCTCAAAATGGTTGACAAGGACTTCCCTCAGTCCTCATCCATTCAAGCAATGAAGAAACAAGCTCTGAGGCTGTACACTCTTAGGCATACATTCCAACATCAAAGAGAAAGAGTGAGGATTTGGCCAGACCCCAGGGTAAGTTCCAGAATACACAAGAAGAACATACCAAGTAGATATCATGGCCAAGTGGAAAAGACTTTGAATGCTGCAATTATGTTGGCTATGGTAGTCTCACCCTGGGAGATTATAGAAGAATTCAAGAGAGCACACAACTCAAAGACAACCCCTCAATCTCTACTTGAACAAAATGATCAAGAAGGGGCTGTTATACAAGAGACTTGAAGATCTTCAAAAGAGTGAACTCCAGTTGTTGCTAGAAGGCTCTCATCCAGATGAATTCGCATACAGAGAGATCACAACTGTTGAGTTGAAGAATGGGAGACAGTAAGGTATCTGTCTGAATATTATGGCCCTGAGTTCTTCTTTGAGGGAGAAGCAGAAGAACTCACCAAGGAGGAACAAGTTGTTCTCCTTGAGGCCTATGCAAGAGAGTCTTACAGACTCATCAATGGGAATTAGGTTTCATGGTTGGGACAAGACTCTGTGTCCAGTTTCCCCAAGACAGAGTTCCCTTCCACACTTAGCCAATCAAAAGATCAGAAACCTTTTCCCGGCCTGTGCTTACATGATTACCTCTGAAGCTGATCAAGAGGGTGTTTCTGCCAAAGAATAAGTGGGATCATCAATAAACTTAGAGGTTTTGGCTGCATTGGTTCAGGGGGTTTGTTGGACCAAAAGAACCAATGAGCCTGATCAGAAAAAACTCCAAGTCCCACAGACATTACAACTGCTGAAGAAGATCACAACAGCTGAAGACATCAGCTGATTACAAGGTCTGAAGACAAAGTCTGAAGACAAGATCTGAAGATTTCTACTGAAGACAAAGTCTGAAAGTAAGTACTGAAGACAAAGTCTGAAGTGAAGTACTGAAGACAAAGTCTGAAGCTATCAGCTGAAGACAACGTCTGCAATAAAAGTCTGAAGAACAAAGACTGAAGACAAGACTGAAGACCAGAGTGATCAGTAGTTGTCACAACAGCTGAAGTTATTAACTTCAGTAGTTGTCAAACAGCTGAAGTTATAATTCAGTAGTTGTGATGGTTTTCTTTGTACTTGTAATTTACCTTTCAGTAGTTTATAGTTTCAGTAGTTTTAGTTCAGTAGTTTTATGTTCTGTACTTAGCATTCTCTGAGATGTGATCAGTTGTTGAGAACATTCTCAGTTGTTTGCATAGTTTCAGTTGTTTGTATAATTCTGTTAGATGTCACTATCAAGTGACATCAGCAGACGTCACATTCCTTATATAAGGAATGTTGACCTAATTGTAACGTGTGACTTTCAGCCACCACGAAAGCATTTGAATGAAATATTCCTTTTGCAGAATCTCTCTCTCTCTCTCTATAACCGTGTACTATTCCATTGAATATCAATTGAGTTCTTGCTAAATTGTCTAATTCATTGTTCGAATTCCACTGCAATCTACTCTAATTAATCAAACTTAAATCACTGATCCTAACAGTGATCAGACTGTGCCATAGAGCTTACTTCATCCGTATCACCTTAGGATCTCATTTGTCACTCCAATCATAGTCATCTTAATATTGCTACTAAAGCTTCTTGTCATAAATGATTTGTTTCATCTTTAAGCTCAGGCATAGGAAGACTTTGATAAGGCTTTGCAAAGTCTACTGAGATGGTTGAAACCTTTGATTGTTAGAGCTTGATTGAGATTCCTCCATTTTCCTCGGAGCTTTGCATTCTCTTGAGAAATGGCCATAGCTGTTACAGTTTAAAACACCTAGATTTTGAATTTATCAAAAATCCAACAGTCTTGTTAGCACTGGCTTGTTCCGTTGACATATGAGTGTTTTTGTGTCCTGTAACAAACTACCATTCGCCAGTTAAGTCCATTTCTTCCACATATTCAGGGTCCATTTCAATAACTCCTGCAAAACAAGATCTAATGGTTAAATGGCTACCTTGATATGCTTGAAAACTAGCCATAAATGTAGTAATGCAGTTTAGACTCCATCCTCTAATAGGATATTAACATCTTTAACTTTGCTAGATTTAGAATATTTAGATGAGAAGTCTCTGATTGAACATTTGATGTTGAGACTGAGATTTAGGAGGAGATTGAGAACGAGATTGTTGCATAAGCAGGGGCACTAGTAAATGATGAGTCAGTGAAAATCATGCTCCGACAAATAAATCTCCTTCTTATTCTTTAACTTTCTCACTTTTTCCATGAAAGCTTTTGAACTGTGTTTGCTGGAGAAGCAATAAACTGATACTGAGACATTGATGCTGCTTTATCATTGTTCCTTGAGCTTTCATCAATCTCTACTGACTCAATCTTGTCAAAAGTAGATCTAGATCCATAGGAACTTCTCAGTATGCTTTAGTAAGGTTATTGTTTGTTTCCATGATAAGGGTAAAGCTTTGAGTAGTCTAAGATTTTGATCTTCAAGATCAGGCTTAATACCAGCTTGACATCTTAGGTTTAAGTTGAACAAATCTGCTCATCATTTGGTTTATGGTTTCTCCAGAACATATGGAAATAGTTGTAATTGCCTTTTCAACTTTTGTTTCTTGAGATTTTGAATCTCCTTTCCTCCTTCACATATAGTATTTAAGGCTTTATACATGGTATATCCAGTTGATATCCATCAAGCCTTGCAATAACTTGTAGAGGTAGTCCTTTACACATCAAGGAGTATGCTTTGACATCATTCTTTACTCTTCTCAAATCATCTCCTTGAAGACCATCTTCAGGATAGGGTTCCTGAGAGTCTTTAGTGTATACCAACCCTTTGTCAGGCCCATCAATGATTATTGGGATGAATGGTCCTTTTTCTATGGATTCCAAAGATCAGTGTCAATGGAATTAAGTGATGTTTCAACCTAAGACCAATTTTGAAATCAGCTCTATTTTTAAGTTTTGGAACTATTTTCAGAATCTTCTGATTTCACCATTTTTATATTTGTTGTTTTTCTTATATTTTGAATTAGAAAAGGAATGTAAAAGTATTTGAAATTTTTTTTTTAAAAATTCTAAGTGTCAAGGTTGATACACCTGAACAGTATTCAAACGCCCCAACAGTTGATGCGCCTAAGTTGAGAGTTGTCTAAGGGAATGCCTTAGTAAAATTTTCCAAAATAATCGCCCAAAATTGATGCGCCTAACAGTTGTGATGCGCCTAGAATTTGTGATGCGCCTACACAGTTGTGATGCGCCTACATAGTTGTCAAACGTCTAAACAGTTCAAATACTCCTCAACAATGATGATACATCTGGACTTTTTTCTCCTCAACGGTGGTCAAACGTCTGAACTGAAAACGTCTACACAGTGTTAATGCGACTAAACAGTAGTCAAACGCCTAACACTTGGACAATTTTTCAGCAAACTTCAATCCTAATGCGCCACATTCATCATGTTCATATGAATGTAACATGCTCAAATCTTCTAAAAATCTTCAAAAGTTAATGAATTTGATTGAAAATTTCCAATTAGATGAGTTTTATGCCGATAATCATTCTTCTAAAATCAATTTCTATCGATATCAACAACAAATCAATCAATTTTTGCAATTTTTAGTTCGAAAAAGCAATGAACTATTTGAACACAAATCCAACAAATTATCTTAATTTTGATGAATTTAACTGCTAATTGTGGTTTAAAACATGTTTGTGATGATGAAACACATCCAAAATTCACAAATTTTCATTTGAATTGTCTATCAATCACAGATTCAGTGAGCTTTTTGAGTTTCAAAGTTCGAAAAACTTCAAAATTACTCAAATAACAGCTACCAACAACACTGATATCAATTCATAGGATCAATTGAGCTAATCTATGATGATGTATCAACACAATTCAAAGAAAACACATACAACGTAATCAAATTCAAACAAGATATTAACGAAATTCACAGTTTCATTAATATCATGCAAAGACAATTACAAAGTAATAAGCAGTAGTTCGTTCTCTCTCTCACAAGCTCTACTACTAACTAACAGTCTAAGCTATTTATAATGAAACACAAAGAAACTAACAATTACAAAAATAGTCCCTATACTATTACAAATATCAAAAAGACATATAAAGACAACATGTTAATCTTTCTAGAGTCCTAACAACCTTGACCCTAACGGACCCATTGGTCTTTCCATATGACAACTTATTTGAATTCTAAATTCTCATACATCATCATGACCTTTTGATTCAGGTCAAGCAATCTGCAAATTCAAGATGTTTATGGACTATAAGCCTCATTCATTCAGTTGTTCTGAGGGTGTTGTTCCACTACTTCGTTGATTAGAGAAACTTGAGTCGTTTTCGCCATGTGCAATTGTCTTGTTGGAAACCGTGTCAAGTATGCATCTGGCACATTAGAAGGACCAGCGTTAACCTGGTGGAACTCACAAGTCCAGACATTTGGACTTGAGGCTGCTAATAAACTACCATGGGATGACTTCAAGGCCTTAATGAAAGATGAGTACCGGCCCAGAAATGAGGTCCGGAAGCTGGAGGGAGAGTTTTGGAATCTTAAGATGGTTGGATCTGATATTGAGGATTATACGACTCGTTCGCACGAGTTGGCTGCTTTATGCCCTCAAATGGTAACCCCGACCTATAAGAGGATAGAGAAGTATATTGGTTGTTTAGCTCCTCAGATTCAAGCTAGTGTCATAGTTGTTCATACTATTACTATCAGCAAGCTATTCGGCTAGTTCATAAGCTCACCGATCAGGCAGTGGAGGGCACTCTACCTAAACATGGCACTACGTCTGGTGCATCTGACTATAAACAAAAATGGGATAGTACCACCAGCAAGTCCTTAAACTCCAACAACACTCAACAATAATAAGTCAAAAGTTTGACTCCTCTAGAAGCTTCACAAATAATAATCACCAAACAAAACACAATGATCAGGGGTCGAATAATTATGGAGGCAAGTATCCAAAGTGCAATAAATGCAATTTCATCATCATGGCCAGTGTGATCGTTTCTGTTGTCAAAGGTGTGGAAGGATGGGCCATGCTGCTAAAGACTGCAAGGGTGAACTAATGACTAAACAACAATCTCAATAGCAATGACAAGGTAAAGCAACCTAGGGTTGTTTTACCTTGTCATTGCTATTGAGATTGTTGTTTAGTCATTAGTTCACCCTTTGCAAGTTCGAATGTGGCAAAGAGGGTCATTATAGGAAAGATTGCCCACAACTGAAGAATAGGAACAATGGCAATAATAGAAGGAACAACTATGAAATGGCTCTAAGGGTTGAGCATTCGTGATTCGGTCTAGTGAGGCAAGGAATGATCAAAACATGGTTACCAGTACATTTCCTCTGAACGACTGTCTTGCTTCTGTATTATTTGATACCGGTGCTGATAGGAGTTTTATCTCTGCCAAGTTTAGCAAACTTGTAGATGTAACTTTAACGGAAATGGACCTAGTTACACTATAGAACTAGCTGATGGTAAATTGATCGAGGCAAATTAAATTCTTAAAGGATGTAAATTGGGACTATGAGGACACAAGTTAGATATAGACCTCATGCCTGTTACACTTGGTAGCTTTGATGTAGTCATCGGCATGGACTAGTTATCTAAGAACCAAGCTGAGATTATCTGTTATGAAAAGGTCGTTCGTGTACCACTTCCTAGTGGTGAAATCTTATATGTTCAGGGCGAGAAAAATGGTGTAGTCTCTGGCATCATATCATACATGAATGCCCAGAAATGCTTACGTAAAGGCCATACTGCTATTTTAGCTATGATCACAAAAAGACCATTGAAGAAACAAAGATTGAGGATCTCCCTATTGTTCGTGACTTTCCTCAGGTTTTCCCTGAAGACTTACCAAGTCTTCCACAGCATCGTCAGGTCGAGTTCCAGATTGATTTGACAACTATAGCCGCACCTATTGCGAGAGCAGCGTATAGACTAGCTCCGAAAGAATTGCAAGAACTGTCTACTCAACTACAAGAACTTTTAGATAAGGGATTTATCAGACTTAGCTCATCACCATGGGGAGCGCTAGTCCTGTTTGTCAAGAAAAAGGATGGGACTTTTCGCATTTGTATCGATTACCGTGAACTGAACAAAGTGACGGTTAAGAACCGTTATCCCCTTCCCCGTATTGACGATCTGTTTGACCAGCTTCAAGGGTCAAGTTTCTATTCCAAGATAGATTTAAGATCGGGATATCATCAATTGAGAGTCCAAGAGGAGGACATATCAAAGACAACATTCAGAACTCGTTACTATCACTATGAATTTTTGGTTATGCCTTTTTGGTTGACCAATGCACTGGCGGTGTTCATGGATCTCATGAACCGTGTGTGGAAACCCTACCTAGACAAGTTTGTCATTGTTTTTAGCGATGATATCTTAATATATTCAAATAATAAAGAGGAGCATGAGGAACATCTTCGATTGCTTTTGGAATTACTCAAACAAGAGAAACTGTATGCCAAGTTTTCGAAGTGTGACTTCTGGATTTGGGAAGTCCAATTCTTAGGCTATGTGGTCAATGAGAAGGGTATACATGTTGATCGATCAAAAATAGAAGGCATCAGGAACTGGGCTACGCCTAAACTCAAACTGAGGTACGATAGTCTTGGGTTGGCTGGGTACTATAGACGATTCATTGAAGGATTTTCAAAGATCGCTCAACCACTTACAAGATTAACTCTTAAAGGCATAACGTACGTTGGGGTGACAAGTAAGAGTTAGCATTTCAATTCCTAAAACAAAAGCCATGGCATCGATACTATCCCTATCCGAGGGAACAGATGATTTGTAGTATATTATGATGCGTCCATCCAGGTCTTGGTTCTGTGCTAATGCAACATGACAAGGTCATCACATATGCCTCACGTCATTAAAAGTTCATGAGAAAAACTACACGACACACGACTTAGAGTTAGGAGCCTTTGTGTTCGCACTCAAGATATGGAGACATTACTTGTACGGTACCAAGTGCACCATCTATACCGATCACAAGAGTCTTCAACATATTTTTGAGTAGAAGGAGTTGAATATGAGACAACATCGTTGGGTTGAGTTGTTGAACGACTATGAATGTGCGATGAAGTATCATCCGGGTAAGGCTAATGTAGTAGGTGATGCTTTAAGTCGAAAGGAACACCTAACTCAAAGCGAGTTCAAGCATTACAACTTACAATCCACACCAGATTACCTGATCAGATACATAATGCTCAACTTGCGGCTTTGAAGGACGAGAACCTGAAAGAAGAGTCCATGCGAGGCATGGAAAAGCAGCTAGAGATCAAATCGGATGGAGTTTGTTATTTCATGGAACGAATATGGGTTCCTTTGTATAGGAATCTAAGAGAACTAGTGATGACGGAGCCCATAAGTCTGATATTCTATCCATCAAGGTTCAGACAAGATGTATCGTGATTTGAAAGTTCTTTATCGGTGGCCGAACATGAAACTGATATCGCCACCTATGTAAGCAAATGCTTAACTTGTTCTAAGAATAAAGTGGAGCACCAAAGACCATCTGGTCTACTTCAACAACCATAAATTCTTTTATGGAAGTGGGAACATATCTCAATGGACTTTATCATGAAGCTGCCTTGACTCCTAGCTGGTACGATACCATTTGGGTAATTGTAGATCGCTTGACGAAATCCGCACATTTCCTACCAATTAGAGACACTGATAGAATGGAGAACTTAATTCGTATCTACCTAAGGGAAATAGTCTCTCAGCATTGTGTGCCAATTTTTATCGTCTCTGATCGTGACGCTCGATTTACTTCTCACTTCTAGCAATCTTTGCAACGATCATTGGGAACACGGCTAGATATGAGCACCGCATATTATCCTTAAACTGATGATTGGAGTGAGCGTACAATACAGACTCTGGAAGATATGTTATGTGCTTGCGTAATTAATTTTGGCAGCCATTAGGATACTCATTTACCATTGGTTGAGTTTTCTTACAATAACAGCTATCACACGTCGATCAAAGCTGCACCATTTGAAGCATTATATGGACGTAAGTGTCGATCACCTGTTTGTTGGACAGAAGTTAGAGAAAGCCAACTTACCGGTCCTGAACTTGTTCATGAAACAACTAAGAGATAGTGCAAATTCGTAATTGTATGGCAGCAGCACGAGACCGACAAACGAGTTACGCTGAAAACGGCACAAACCATTGGAATTTCAATTGGTGATAAGGTACTTTTGAAAGTGTCACCATGGAAAGGTGTAGTTCGTTTTGGGAAACGTGGAAAGCTAAACCCACGCTACGTTGGACCTTTTGAGATTGTCAAAAGGGTTGGCCAGTAGCCTACCAGTTGAACTTACCCGAAGAGCTAAATGGAATACACAATGTGTTTCGAACCTGAGGAAATGCCTTATAGATGAGACTCTCTTCGTTCTATTAGATGAGATACATGTGGATGAACAACTGGTTTCATTGAGGAACCGATGGAAGTTATGGACCGAGAGGTCAAAACTTTCAAGCATAGTCGTATTCCTATAGTCAAAATCCGATGGAACTCAAAGCATGGACCAGAGTTCACCTGGGAACGCGAGGATCAAATGATGAAGAAGTAGCCGCAAATATTCAAAGATGAGGCATCCACTTCTTAAGGTATCCTTCGTGCATATATTTCCTTCAAATTTCGAGACGAAATTTCTTTCAACAAGGGGATGATGTCACAACTCTGACAAACCTTACAAGTCTTTCTCGTTGGATTCGTTACAGCCTTCGTTGTAGCTTCGCAAGAATTCCATACTTTATATGTACGTTACAAATCGCTGAATCTCATGCTTTGATCGAACCTGATGTTCTAATTTTTGGGACGAAAATTCATTCAACAAGGGGGTGATTTAACAACCCGTATTTTCCAGGTTAACATTGCTTCCTTAACCTAACCTTTTCTTTTATTTTATAGTCAGTAATTTCATTTATTAAATAAAATTAGTTAATATTTATTATATTTATTATTAGTAACTTTAATTAGTAACTTTAATTTAATCTAAACTAATTAAAACACCTAGAATGCAATTCATAATAAAGAGAGGGTGCAAATTAATATTATTACTATAAATTAACCCAACCCATAACCGACCCCCATTCCTTCTCCGTTTTTGAAACCCTCTTCGGCAGCCCCTGCCCTTTTTGATCTTTGCGGCAGCCTCCAACCACCGTGTGAATCCCCACCGTGTGTCATTCCGCCACTCCTTCCTCCATCACCGCGGGTTCTCGACCACGGGGAGCAACCGTGAAAACTATCAAGCGGCACCGTGCGGTACGATTCCTATTTACATATTCGGGTTTGTTACATTACGGTTCGGGATTTGATCTACGATTTCTTTTCACGTGGGCTGTCGGGGTGGTTGTTTTGGGTGTGCGTTGGAGCCGTGCTTTTATGTGATACAATTGTTATGCGTTGTGTATGTTTTGCATAAGGTTTCATGGCGGCGTTTGCTCGTATTCATACTTATGTTTAAGTATGGTGAGTTTCGGTTGGGGTGTTAACCGAAGGGAGGTAGACATGTGCATGTATGTATATATGCATTGTGAATATTTGTATGCGGTGGTGGGTTGATCATGTTTATGAAAAATTATGTATGCGCATGTGTCTCTGCCCTGCGATTTTGGGTATGGGTGCATGAGATGTATGAGTGTTTGCATGGGCATTCTCATGAAGTGTAGGTAGGCGCATGGGGATTCTTGAGGGGTGCGTGAAGTGGGAATGGGTGCTTATGCCACCGCTGCTGCATGTGTGTTTCATTACTATTAATATTTGTTGTATATATGTGCAATTAAATGTAAATGGAAGTGTGTGTTATAATTGCATATGTATGTGCTATAAACAATTATTTAATGGAAATTGATGGCAGTGGGTTCATGTGTGTGTGTGTGTGTGTGTATATATATATATATATAATAAAAAAGAATGAAGGTGATAGAGTCTTACAGGAGACGCTAGGCTTCGGAATTGAATGGAATCCTCTCCCTTGGTTGCCTTCACTGCCCGTGAATCCCTTCTCTTTTTCTATTCCAGTAGTCTTATGCGGTCTGGTCTGTCCATTAGTTGCTTAACTCATAGTAGTTAGGAGGTTGTTGTCCTAATGAGTGTAGCGGAGTGCTCCCTATCCTATTACTCATCTATAGGGCTATCACCCTAGCTTTCCCTATCTCTACCTTTCTTTCCATATATATATATATATAATATATATATATATATATTATATATATATATGTATATATATGTATGTATGTATGTATGTATGTATGTATGTATGTATGTATGTATGTATGTATGTATATATATAGGTGTAGATAGTGGTGCACAAGGTAGGTAAATTATTGATTTTTCTCTTATGTGTGGTTTATCCATGTTATGAATTATATGGAAGTAATATCTATATATATATATTAATTATGGATATTTCTAATATATATTAGGGTGAGGGTCTAAAGGTACATTGTATAAATTACCTAAAGCATGTGACGTTGAGTCGGCATGAATATTAAATGGGTTGTGTGCTAAGATATATAGTTTTAATATGTAAAGTCATGAAATTTAAATGTATGACACATATCTTGTTGCATGACTTGACATTTATGAGAATATTTGAGTCTGATGCTTGTGTGAGTTTGGTTTGCTGGTGAATAGTGAGTCATGTTGTTTAGCCAAAATCGTATCTGAACCGAGAACACGAAACGGTACGACTAAATTATTAGTATTAAATATAATTATATATTAAATGAAATCAGGTGTTTGGAAATCTAATCATTTGTGCTTTCATTTGCTCGTTGCTGTGCATTAAAGGGAGTATTCACGGCCCCTATTTACATGCTTTCTTTTGGGGAGAAACATGCAAGCTATTTATCTATGGTGTAGTATTATTGTTATCGCCTGTTACGTTAGTGCAAACATATATGAAAACCCATACATTCTCGAACCATTAGTATTGAGGTAGCAAGGTAATTTTGAGAGGAACTACTGGGTTAGACAAACCCCACCCGCTTTAGTCGCGCTAACTCGACTGGAGGTCGAACGGGTGTTTAGTTCACCTAACATTTGCCACTGTCTTTGTTAGACGTGGTGGGAAGTCAAACAACTTACAAACAGTCAGCTTTGGTTCGAAACACTAAGTAACTTGATTATAGGCTAGCTACCTATCGATATGCTTTAATTACTTTACCATGTGAACATTTCAAACATATTATCTGTTCTTAAACCTGTGAACTCACCAACTTTATGTTGACACAGTTTAGCATGTTTTCTCAGGTCACAAGAACGCTTAAGGTTAGAATGCACGGCTAAGGATTCACTCAGGACATGCATCACAAATTTATATTCTTGCATTGAATAGTTTTATTTGGGAGTTGTGTTTCGCATCTTTAGTATTGGTTTAAGATTTTACTTATACGCTTCCGCATTGGTTATTGTTCAAAATATGTTTTACTTTAATTTAAAGTTCAAACGTTTATTTAAGTTCATATAGTGTCGTTGATATGACCGTGTATGAGATCTTGGTTTGTCACGCCTCGCGGTGAAACCCGCACGTGGAAATTTGAGGGTGTGACAGTTTGTACCATTTTATATTTTTAACCCTCAACTTGGGTTTTATTGCTCTTCTTTCATTTATTTTCTTTTCTTTTAATTTTCGGGTGTTATATTTTCCAACTCCACTAGCTCCTCAAGAGGTAAGAGGAACATTTTCACTTGCTATTCCAAGACTAACAACTTCTTCCGAAACCACTTATAATTCAGAAGAGTCTACTTCTTTTGAGACTTGTGCTAATCTGTAAGACTTTATACTTCCAAAATCATTGTATTGAATTCTTCTAAATGTTGATCTTTAGAAGAGGGATGACTTTGTCTTTCGAAGACATGATTCATCTTTAAAAGTTCTTTTAACTTTAATCTTTGGAAGTGTAACTTTATGTAAGGCCCCGTTCCCGGGATGCTCGCAGCTGGTCAATTATCGCACATAAAACATATATTGACATTTAACTTAAATAAACACTGTAGTGGAAACATTCAAAAATGACATTCATTTCACTATAAAGGCTTTGCAAAATAATACATCGTTATCACATTACCAAATACTTGTAGCATTACATCACAAAACCATTATAAAAATGGATGTCTTCAAAAAAAGAGCGAAGTAGCCATCCCGTGGCATCCTCAACAACCTTTACCTTCCAACTAGAAACACATAAAAGTCAGTGTTTCCGAGTGAGTTCTAGTTTTAAGATGACCATACTTATCTTTCGTTTAAAACCATTCTTTACAGTCGTACGTGATAATGCATTATACATACACATAGATAATATCATTATTATCTTCTTTATTCATTCGTTAACTTCCGTTCATTCATCATTAAATCTTTACTTTCATCTGGATCAATGCCATGTGCTTACCCCACAGTCATGCATAAAGCGGGTACTAGGTCTGAGGTCTTTCATAGACCCCTAACATTATGCACAAAGCTGACTCCAGTGCCTAGGGTAAGTGGCAAGGATCCCATACATATGCTGACACCCTGTGTGCATCCTTCTAGGATAATCAACTCGTACACAGTTAAGCTGACACCCTTCATTGGGTGTGAACCTCCATACATTTGTTTAATCGCACTGATTAAGCCCCAGTGTGCATCCTTCTGGGTAGCTAACCCGCACAAGGTTGAGCTAACACCCTTTATTGGGTGTGAACCTTCATACATTTGCTTGCAAGCCTTTCATACTTTCATTTATTCATTAATGCATGCATTCTTTCATTACGTTCCGCTTTTCATTATCTTCCACTTTACGTTACATAATACTTTTCATTTCATTCATTAACATTCAACTTAAAGCAACGGGAAAATAACCATACATAACAAGGAACATAAACATGAACATAGAACATCACCATACAAGGCACATCATACATACATCATACATACCATCATGCATAAGCATCAATCATACATTGCCCATCATATCATCTATGACTCCAAAATTTTGACTTACAAAGTCCCCGGGAACCTCCCAAGTCAAAGCCTACTTATCACTTTTCCCCAAAAATTCAGAAAATATTCTAAGTTTTAGGTGCATGAATACTATGCAGACGCATGAGCACTATGCAGGCACATGACCTTTCAGGCGCATGAGGAACACTTAGGCCTATGAGAAACCTTTAGGCGCATCAGTACTATTAGGGCGCATGAGCATCACTTAGTCTATTCTAGGCGCATGAGCACTATGTAGGCGCATGAGCTATCTTGGAGTATGAACACTTGTTCATATTTGCCTATTTCTAGGCGCATGACTACTATTTTGGCACATGAGGTCTCGGGCGTATGAGGACACTTAGGCAGATTTCCATACTAGGCGCATTAACCCTATTTGGGCGCATGAGAAGTCTACTTCACACTTAAACATCATAATTCAGTCCCGAATCATTATCAAACTTATTCTAAGCTTACATCATGCATTCTAAGCCTTAGAAACATATTCATAACAACATGAAATGGAAACATAGACCAAGATCAATCCCCACCGTAACATACACACATACATACATACGGGTAGAAACCCAACTTTATAAAACGTTCATACATGCATTTCCAGCCCCAAGATAGTTAAAAACACGTAAAAAGGGGGTTCTAGAACTCATCTTTACAGCCTCTTCGGTTAAGACTTCCTTCAAACCCATTTGCTACAAGTTCACACCTAGAAACCCACCAAAACACACACAACCGAACATACAAACACACACAAGCATGTAACCGAGGATAAAACTGCTTAAGAACACCATAAACACACAAATTCTTACCTTGAATTCGTACTTTTCTTTCCGTTCTTTTTCTTAAAACCGAAAGCTCTGCACTTTCTCTCTCAAAAATCCCGAATGAAAAGGTGTAGGCAGCCAACATGGGCGGCCATCACCTTTTACACCCACTTTTTAAAGATTTTGTCTTTTTTGACACAATTGATCCCTCTACTTGAGCTTTATTTCTTTTCTTTCTTTTTCTTTACTTTATTCTTTCTTTGTCTTTATAATTAACTGGGCGTTACAAGTCCACCCCCTTATAGAGGTTTCATCCATGAAACCTGTTATTCCTCAAACAATCATGGGTAATGTTGTCTCATTTCCTCCTCTGTCTCCCATGTAGACTCAGATCCCTTCCTGTGCTTCCACTTTACACGCACAAGAGGAACCATTTATTCCTTAACGTCTTCTCTTTGCGATCAATGATCGCCACTGGTTGCTCCACATAATTGAGCCGTTTATCTACTTTTATATCCTCAAGTGGTATGATCATATCCTTGTCTGCTTAGCACTTTCTCAGATGAGATACATGGAATGTCAGGTGAATTCCACTTAAACCATGTGGTAACTCTAGTCTATAGGCCACCTCTCCTACTCGAGTAATAATTTAGAAAGGCCCAATGTATCTCGGGCTCAACTTGCCCTGCTTCCTGAACTGAGTGATACCTTTCAAGGTGAGACTTTTAACATAACTCTATCACCCACCTAGAACTTAATCGGTCTGCATCGTCTATTAGCATACGACTTTTGTCTATCTTTAGCTGCCTTCATAAAGGATTTGATCCTTTCCAGCTTCTCCGTCGTAGTCTCGACCACCTCGACGCTTCCTAACTCATTATGACCAATATCACCCCAACACATGGGTGTCCAACATCTCCTACCCTATAGCATCTCATAAGGGGCATACCAATACTGGCATGATAGTTGTTGTTATATGAGAAGTCAGCTAACGGTAAGTGGTCATCCCAACTTCCTCCAAAATCAATGACGCATGCCCGGAGCATATCTTCCAGCATCTGAATCGTTCTTTCTGACTGACCATCCATCTGAGGATGATAAGTCGTGCTGATATGTAACCTCGTCCCTATCGCATAATGAAATTTCTTCTAAAATTCAGATGTAAACCGGGTGTCACGATCAGACACAGTAGACACCGACACACCATGACGAGTTTCAATCCTCTTAATGAAAAGATCAGCCAACCTCTCGGATGAATATGTCTCTAGATCGGTAGGAAGTGAGGACTCTTCGTCAAACGATGAACGATCACCCATATGACATCGTACCCTCACGCGGCACGTGGTAGCTTCATAATATAGTCCATGGTGATGTGCTCCCACTTCTACTCCAGTATGTCCAAAGTTTGGATCTTCCACACGGCTTTTGGTGCTCGGCCTTCACTTGTAAACAAGTAAGGCATTTACTCACATACTCCACCACATCACGCTTCATCCCCGGCCACCAATAATCTTTCTTCATGTCTTGGTACATCTTCCTAGCACTGGGATGAATAGAGTATCGAGTCTTATGAGCTTCATCCATGATCTTCACACATAGATCCCCAAAATAAGGAATCCACATCTACCCGAATCAGGTTCTAACACCAAGTGTGTTTTCACCCAATTCCGCGACCAGACCTCTCGTTCTTTTAGATTTAAGATGATCTTCTTTTAATGCTTCATCTTGAAACTCCTTGACTTTCTTCACCACATCAGAGGTCATGATCAACTGGTAAGCTTTCACCCAAATCGGCTGGGTCTCTCCGGCTAAGGGCATCCGCCACCATGTTTGCTTTGTCCGGATGGTAATAGATCTCGCAATCATAATCCTTTATGAGCTCCAACCATCTCCTTTGCCTCATGTTTAAGTCCATCTACTCGAAATACTTCAAGCTCTTGCGGTCAGTAAATATGGTGCACTTCGTCCCATACAGGTAGTGCCTCCAAATCTTTAACGCAAAGGCCACAACTGCTAGCTCCAAGTCATGAGTGGGATAGTTAATGTAACACCCGGTTATTTTAAAAACAAAGACAAGAAATGAAGAATAAAAGAAAGAAAAGCAATAAAGCCCAAGTGGAGGGACTAAAAGTGTCCAAAAGGACAAAATCTTTGAAAAGTTGGTGTAAAGGTGGGCATGGCCGCCTACCCTCTTTTCACATCACTTTTCACTTCGGTTTTAGAGAGAGAGAGAAAGAAGGAGAGCAGAACTCTCGGTTGAAGAAAAGAAAAAGAAAAGAAATTGAATTCAAGGTCAGAATTCAAAGTTTTAGGTGTTCATGTTGGGTTTTTATCTTGGTTACATGCTTATGTGCTTATTTGCTTGTGTGTGTGTCCGTGTGTGTGTGTGTGTTTTGGTGTGTTATTAGGTGTTTGAACTTATTTGCAAGCGGGTTAGAAGGAAGAAACACCCAAGTTGCACCAGGTGAGTTTCCAGACCCTGGTTTTTACATGTTTTAAACTCTCTTTGGGGCTGAAAATGTATTAAAATGATTTTTACAACGTTTATGTATGTATATGCATGTTAGATGATGATTCTTGGATGCTTATAGGTTGTTCATGTTTAGAATAGCCTTGGTAAGCTTAGAACAGATAGTTTGATGATTGGTTCGAAAACATCGTAGAAACAAGTTACACAGACGGTTCATGCGCCTAGATACGGCTCATGCGCCTGGGAATGCCTTAGAAGAATTTAAGTGTAACCCATGCGCCTGAACAGTTGTCCATGCGCCTGAAATTTGCCTTAGAAATGATGTGTATCTCATGCGCCTAAACAGCAGTCCATGCGCCTAGAAATATTAGTCGGACGACTAAGTGTAGGCCCATGCACCCCAATAGTACCCATACGCCCGAATAGTGTCCATGCGCATGAATGGCTCATGCGCCTAAGTGTTAAAACAGCTAAGTGTTGGCTGATGCGCTTGTATAGTGATGAAGCGCCTAAACATGGCCCATGCGCCCAAATAGTGTCTAAGCGCCCAATACTTAGTATTTATTATAGTATTCTTGGGAGTTTGTGCTTTTAGGGATTTGACCGAGGTTTGACTAGGGCTTATTAATGATGGGTTTCATGCATGATTATGATTGCCTTATGATTGTTGCTTATTACTATTGCTATTATTATTATTACTTATAGTGTGTGACTTTACGTGGTATGTTTATTCTCATAACGTAAAGTATATTGTAATAATAAAGAAAAAGAGCAATAAAGAAGAGAAGAGGAACATTAATAAAATGTTAACAAGTCTTGCAAGCTTACAGGAGGTACACGACATGTTGTCATTAGCTCAACTGTGCTGCGGGTTAGCTACCCTATTATGCACACAGGGCCAGTCAATTGAGATTGGCAGGACCTCTGTAGCGTACCTTAGGTGATTGGGTCGGCCTTTTATACAGTAAACAGAACCCTTTCGAGGGATATATATGACCCATCACCAGTTTTCACCGCGCATACAGTTTAGGGTGTTGCTCATTGGTCCATACATATAGTGAAAGATAAACATAAAAAAAATACAGAGTAAACAAGGCATATAGTAAAGAAAACGAATAGTATCTGTTCATATAGTTAATGCGTGATCGCATAGAAAGTAAAGAGTTGTATTTCACAGAAAGAGTATTTTCCATATACAACATACAGAAAGTATTTTATCACTTTTAAAACTAGAACTCACTCAGTAACGCTGACTTTTATACATTTTCAATTGGCAGGTAATTATTGCTGAGGATGGCACGACAGTGAAGCTACTCGGCAGGAACAGACTAACATCCATTCGTATTTCTTATTGATGTTGTTTTGTAATGCAATTAAACAGTTCTTTTGTAATTGATTAAACAATAGTGTATTTCTTAACAACAGTCTTTTAATGAAATGAATGTGGTTTTTGTTAAAATGATTCCACTGCTTAAGTTTGTAAATTTATAATGTGTTAAGGTATATAATGCTTGAATGACCATCGTGAGGTCTCTGGAAATGGGGCCTTACGAGTGGGTATCAGAGCCAATGTTTAAGAGAATTGGGTTAAATAAATTTTTTTAAACCTAAACTTAAACTGAAAATAGGACAAATGGAGAGATGTCAGCCCGAGTAGCTACGTGCCATCAGGTATGTCTTTTCTTAATGATAACCGGTATTATGTGCGCATGTTATGTGATTTATGTGCTCTTAGTAGATTTAGATACTGATTAAGTCAGGATAGGAGATGCTTGGGATATGAAGAGTAAAGTAAGTGGCTAATCAGAATTGGCCACTGTAATTAGGGACTTACTATACTTGACATAAACTGAGTGTTACCTTGAATGACCGCGTTAGTGTTTGAATCTTATAGCGTGTTAGAGGATGGTTGACGGTAGACCTGGTGCTGGACCGCGTGTCACAAAAAGCATGGCTAGGGCTGCTGAGGTGGCACTCGAAGAGCCCGAGATCCATCACACGGAAGCCGGTGATGATAGTGCTAGTTTGAGAACCTCAGTGAAGGAGGTTGTTACCGAGGGAGTTCAACGGGCCATGCAGACGATTTTCCCTTTTATGGTGACTGAGGTAATGAGGGAAATGAAGGAGACGACCGTGATTGAAGTGAACAAGAAGGGTAGCAATGACAAGAACTGCAATAGAAAGCAGGTTGAACATGTGGGTTACACTCCAAACAAAAAGGTTGCCAGGACGGATGACTGGTGTGTAGCTTCGTCCGGTGCGGAGACGAAGAAGTGTGGTAAGTGTGCTAAAGGGCATACTGGTGAGTGTAGGTGGGGATCAAACCTCTGCTTCAAATATGGGAGGCCCGGTCACCTGGCAAAGAATTGTGGGGTGAAGAGGTGTTATAACTGTGGCGGAAAGGTCATATAAGTAGAGACTGTAAGAAGCCTAGGGTGGAAAGCTCTGGAAAGAGGAAGAGCCGGATGAAGGAGGGTAGGGGACAAGTGCTAGAGCTTGCACTATGACCCGGGAGGAAGCTACAGCTGATCCAGATGTTGTGTCAGGTATGTTTCTAGTAAACCAAACTTGTGCCTCTGTATTGTTTGATTCCGGTGCTAGTAGGAGTTTTATTTCCACTATTTTCTGTGCTAAGTTGCCGATTAGTAGTAGAAATGTCAGTGAACCATTCGATGTAGAAACCGCTATTAGCAAGTCCACGAGAATTACTGATGTGATAGAGGAATGTGCTATAGAACTAGAAGTTCATAGGTTTGCTGCTAGGTTACACATGATGCCCCTAGGTGGATTTGATGTAGTACTAGGGATGGACTGGTTAGCAACCTATGAAGCAAACATTGCATGTCGCAAGAAGATGATTCGATTAGTTGCGCCCGATTGGAGTTTGGTTACGATTCATGGAGACCGCGTTACTACGATCCCGAAGATGATTTCGATGGCGGTGGCGGGGAAGTGCATGAGACGTGGATGAGTGCCTACTTGGCATACGTGAAAGATGTGGATACGTCGGTACCGCAATTATCCGAGGTACCAGTGGTGCATGAGACAGAGGAGGTGGTTGGAGCTCATAAAAGATTACGATTGCAAGATCCACTACCATCCGGGCAAAGCCAACGTGTGGACTAATGCTCTTAGCCAAAAAGAGAGGCCCGAACCAATTCGGGTGAAAGCATATCAACTGGTCATGACCTCCGATATGATGAAGCAAGTCCAAGAGTTCCAAGATGAGTACTGAAAAAAGATCATCTTAACTCTGAGAGGATGAGAGGTCTGGTTGGGGAATTGGGTGAAAACACACTTGCTGTTAAAACTCGATTTCGACGGGTGTGGATTCCTTGTTTCGGGGATCTACGTGTGAGGATTATGGATGAAGCGCACAAGACTCGATACTCCATTCATCCTGGTGGCACAAAAATGTATCAGGATATGAAGAAAGATTACTGGTGGCCGGGTATGAAACGTGATATGGTGGAGTATGTGAGTAACTGCCTTACTTGCTTACAGGTGAAGGCCGAGCATCAGAATCCGTATGCGAAGATCCAACCTTTGGATATACCGGAATGGAAGTGGGAGCACATCACCATGGATTTCATAACAAAGTTGCCACGTACTCCGAAAGGGTACGATGCCATATGGGTGATTGTCGACCGTCTGACGAAGAGTGCTCACTTCCTACCGATTCGCGAGACATTCATCTGAGAGGTTGGCGGATCTATTCATCAGGAAATTGTAACTCGTCAGGGTGTGCTGGTGTCTATCGTGTCTGATTGTGACACCCGATTTATCTCTAAATTTTAGAAGAAATTCCACAACGCCATGGGTACGAGGTTACATATTAGCACGGCTTATCATCCCCAAACTGATGGTCACTCAAAAAGGACCTTTCAGACATTGGAAGACATGCTTCGGGCATGTCTGATTGTTTTTGGGGGAAGTTTGGATGACCACTTACCGTTAGCTGAATTCTTGTACAACAGCTATCATGCCAACATGGTATGCCACCATATGAGATGCTATACAGTAGGAGATGCAGAACACCCATTTGTTGGTTGATATTGGTCAGAAAGAATTGGGGAGCGTCGAGGTAATCGAGGCTACGACCGAGAAGCTTGATAAGATTAACGCCTTCATGAAGGCAGCGAAAGATAGACATAAGTCGTATGCTGATAAACAACGTAGACCGATCGAGTTCTAGGTGGGTGACCGGGTTATGTTGAAGGTCTTACCTTGGAAGGGCATCATCCGATTCAGGAAACGAGGTAAGCTAAGCCTAAGATACGTAGGACCTTTTCGAATCGTTGTTCAAGTAGGAGAGGTGGCCTATAGATTAGAGTTACCAGATGAGTTAAGTGGAATTCAACCGACATTCCACGTATCTCATTCGAGAAAGTGATTAGCTAATGAAGACATGATTATTCCACTGGGAGACATCGAAGTAGATGAAAGGCTCAATTATGTAGAGCAACCAGTGGCAATCATCGATCTTAAAGAGAAGAGACTGAGTCATAAAGTGGTTCCTCTTATGCGTGCACAGTGGAAGCACAGGAAGGGATCCAAATCTACATGGGAAACTAAGGAGGAGATTAGGCAGCATTACCCTCGTCTGTTTGAGGAATAACAGGTTTCGGGGACGAAACCTATATAAGGGGGGTGGACTTGAAACACCTGGTTATTTTAAAAACAAAGACAATAAATGAAGAATAAAAGAAAGAAAAGCAATAAAGCCCAAGTGGAGGGACTAAAAGTGTCTAAAAGGACAAAATCTTTGAAAAGTTGGTGTAAAGGTGGGCATGGCCGCCCACCCTCTTTTCACATCACTTTTCACTTCGGTTTTAGAGAGAGAGAGAAAGAAAGAAAGCAGAACTCTCGGTTGAAGAAAAGAAGAAGAAGAGAAATTGAATTCAAGGTAAGAATTCGAAGCTTGTGTGTGTGTCCGTGTGTGTGTGTTTTGTGTGTTATTAGGTGTTTGAACTCATTTGCAAGCGGGTAAGAAGGAAGAAACACTCACGTTGCACCAGGTGAGTTTCTAGACCCTGGTTTTTACTTGTTTTAAACTCTCTTTGGGGCTGAAAATGTATTCAAATGATTTTTACAACGTTTATATATGTATACCCGTATTATTATGCATGTTGGATGATGATTCTTGGATGCTTATAGGTTGTTCATGTTTAGAATATCCTTGGTAAGCTTAGAACAGATAGGTTTGATGATTGGGTTTGAAAACATCTTAGAAACATGTTACACAAAAGGTTCATGCGCCTAGATAAGGCTCATGCGCCTGGGAATGCCTTAGAAGAATTTAAGTGTAACCTATGCGCTTGAACAGTAGTCCATGCGCCGGAAATTTGCCTTAGAAATGATGTGTATCTCATGCGCCTGAACAGTAGTCCATGAGCCTAGAAATAGTAGTCGGACGACTAATTGTAGGCCCATGCACCTCAATAGTACCCATGCGTCTGAATATTCCCATGCGCCTAAGTTTTCATACGCTCGAATAGTGTCCATGCACCTGAATGGCTCTTGCGCCTAAGTGTTAAAACTACTAAGTGTTGGCTGATGCGCCTGTATAGTGATGAAGCACCTAAACAGGGCCCATGCGCCCAAATAGTGCCTAAGCGCCCAACATTTAGAATTTATTATAGAATTCTTGGGAGTTTGAGCTTTTAGGGATTTGATCGAGGTTTGACTAGGGCTTATTATGATGGGTTTCATGCATGATTATGATTGCCTTATGACTGTTTCTTATTATTATTGCTATTATTATTACTCATAGTGTGTGACTTTACGTGGTATGTTTATTATCATAACGTAAAGTATATTGTAATAATAAAGAGAAAGAGCAATAAAGAAGATAAGAGGAACATTAATAAAATTTTAACAAGTCTTGCAAGCTTACAGGAGGTACACGACCATGTTGTCATTCCCTCCTATTGAAGAACCTAAGTCCACTGCCTGCTTGCAATTACTACACATGGATCTATTTGGTCCTGTGAGAGTGATGAGCATGGCAAAGAAGAAATACTGTCTGGTAATTATGGATGATTACTCCAGATTTGTATGGACTTTCTTCTTGCATTCAAAGGATGAGGTTGCTCAGACGGTTATAAACTTTGTGTTGTATGTTGAGAAGCAGTATTCCCTATCAGTAAAGTGTATAAGGAGTGATAATGGAACAGAATTCAGAAACCATACACTGATGATTTTTATCTCTCAAAGGGAATCAAGAGGCAGTTTAGCATCCCAAGGACTCCAGAACAAAATGGAGTAGTGGAGAGAAAGAACAGGACCCTAATTGAAGCTGCAAGGTCCATGTTGGCTGACTCTGGTTTGCCATTGACCTTTTGGGCTGAAGCTATCAACACAGCTTGCTATGTGCAGAATATAGTTTTAGTAAATCAGAGGTTTATGAAGACTCCATATGAAGTTCTACATCATTTGGCTCCTCTAATTTCATTCTTCAAAGCCTTTGGGTGTCCTTGTTTCATTCTTAACGCAAAGGATCAACTCCACAAATTGATCCTAAGGTGGATGCAGGGTATTTTGTAGGATATTCATCCACATGCAAGGCTTACAGAGTCTTCATCTGCAGAACAAAGATAGTTGAAGAAACCTTGCATGTGAAGTTCAATGAATCTCCTAAGGATAAAGTTCCACAAAACCCTGTGGAGTTGTTTGATCTGGATATACTGCAATATGTTCCTTATCAACCTCCAGCTATTGCAGATCATGTGAATAAATCATCTTCTACAGCAAGTCTTCCACCTGGTGAGACTGAAGATGATGATGATATCAGTACTCACCTTTTCAAGTTTAGTGATCAACTACCTAAGTCCACTAAACTTGATGTTCCTGTAGCTTCAGCAGCTCCATCCACAACAAATGCTGATGAGATTTCTGACTCCTCTACATCATTTGAATTGCCATCTCATACTTGGTTTCAAGAGTCTGGATCAACATCTGTTGCTGCTGAACCTGCTACAAACACTTGCACTGATCTTATAGTGTACCAAGAGCTGAAGAATCACCCCATGTCTCAAATTATTGGTGATATCAATGCTGGTGTCTCAACCAGAAGTCAATTGTCCAACTTCTGCTTCTATGCTCTCTTCATCAGTCAGCTAGAGCCAAAGAACTATCATGTTGCTTTAAGAGACAATGGATGGGTTGAAGCCATGCAGCTTGAGCTACTTCAGTTCAAAAAGCAGCAAGTGTGGGAACTGGTTCCTCTACCCCATGTAAGTGTGCAATAGGCACTAAGTGGGTGTTTAGGAATAAAACTGATGTAAATGGGCTTATTGTCAAGAACAAGGCTAGACTGGTTGTACAGGGGTTTTCACAAGAAGAAGGTATTGATTATGATGAAACCTTTGCCCCTGTAGCCAGACTGGAGGCAATTAGATTGTTCTTAGCCTATGCTGCATTCCACAATCTTAAAGTTTTTCAAATGGATGTCAAAAGTGCTTTTTTATATGGAAAAATAAAAGAAGAGGTTTATGTGTGTCAACCACCAGGTTTTGAGGACAATAAACATCCTGATTGGGTGTATAAACTTGATAAGGCTCTTTATGGGTTGAAGCAAGCTCCTAGAGCCTGGTATGAAACACTTTCAAATTTTCTTCTTCAAAATAATTTCACTAGAGGCTCCATAGAAATAACTTTGTTTATTAAGAAAGTGGATAAGCATAAGCTACTTGTTCAAATTTATATTGATGATATAATTTTTGCATCCTCTGATCCCCAGTTGTGTGATGATTTTACAAGTTTAATGAAACAAAAGTTTGAAATGAGTGCAACGGGAGAATTACAGTTCTTTCTAGGCTTGCAAATCAAACAAAAGGCTGATGGAACCTTCATTTATCAGTCATAATATACAAAAAATCTTTTGAATAAGTTTGATTTACAAAACTGTAAGCCCTGTTCTACTCCCATGTGCAACACCACACAACTGGATGTAGATCAGAAAGGTAAAGTTGTTGATGAAACACTTTACAGATGTATGATTGAGTCCTTGATGTACTTAACATCTTCTAGACCAGATATTATGTTTGCAACTTGTGTTTGTGCTAGATTTCAGGCTGCTCCTAAAGAGTCTCATTTGATTGCAATCAAGAGGATCTTTAGATATGTGCAAGGTACACAATCTGTAGGTCTTTGGTATTCCACTAGACACTCTTGCAAATTAGTTGCTTTTTCTGATAGTGACTATGCAGGGTGTAAGTGAACCAGAAAGTCAACTTCTAGTGGATGTCAATTCCTAGGCAACTGTTTGATTTCTTGGCAGAGTAAGAAACAAACATCTGTTGCTACATCCACTGCTGAAGCAGAGTACATTGCTGCTACAAGTTGTATATCTCAGGTACTATGACTTCAGAACCAATTATTGGATTATGGCATTACAGAGACTAAGACTCCATTGTTAATGGATAGTGCTTCAGCTCTGTGTATTGTCGAGAATCCAGTCCAACATTGTAGGACCAAACATATAGAGATCAGACACCATTTTATTAGGGATTGTTTTGAAAAAGGTCTGATTGATCCAAAGTTTGTGCCATGTTGTGATGAGCTTGCAGATATGTTTACTAAGCCTTTGGACAGTTCAACGTTCCAAAACCTTGTGTTAAGGCTTGGTATGCTGCAGCTAGAATAAGTGACAACTACTGATGATCTCAGTAAACAAGTACTGATGACCATTAGTAAACATGTCACAAATAAGTACTGATAAGTTTTATTCTCAGTTGGTTTCATACCTACTGATGACTAAAATACTTAAAAAGTACTATACTTTCTGTTAAAAGAAACTGATGCAGTTACAACTACTGATGTAGTTATAACTACTGATGTCAGTAAAAATAGATTAGTACTGATGGCAGAGTAAGAAACAAACATCTGTTGCTACATCCACTGCTGAAGCAGAGTACATTATTGCTACAAGTTGTACATCTCAGGTACTCTAACATCAGAACCAATTATTGGATTACGGCATTACAGAGACTAAGACTCCATTGTTAATGGATAGTGCTTCAGCTCTATGTATTGTCGAGAATCCAGTCCAGCATTGTAGGACCAACATATAGAGATCAGACACCATTTTATTAGGGATTGTTTTGAAAATATCCGATTGATCCAAAGTTTGTGCCAAGTTCTGATGAGCTTGCAGATATGTTTACTAAGCCTTTGGACAGTTCAACTTTCCAAAACCTTGTGTTAAGGCTTGGTATGCTGCAGCTAGAATAAGTGACAACTACTGATGATCTCAGTAAACAAGTAATGATGACCATTAGTAAACATGTCACAAATAAGTACTGATAAGTTTTATTCTCAGTTGGTTTCATACCTAATGAAGACTAAATTACTTAAAAAGTACTGTACTTTCTGTTAAAAGAAACTGATGCAGTTACAACTACTGATGTAGTTATAACTACTGATGTCAGTAAAAATAGATAAGTACTGATGTCCTATGAAACAACTGAAAACAGCTAAAAAGTCTGATGATTAAGTGTTGAGGACAGTATGAAACAGCTGAAAGCTAAGAATTGACGAAAACTACTAATGAGAATTTTCTCTTCAATCGTTTCCACAAACTGCTGTTTCACCTTAAACAACTGATGACAAAACCATGCCTTCAATAGTTTCACAACTACTAATGACTAACACCAAGTCTTTAGTTGTTTCCTACACCTGAAGCCAAAACCAAGGTTTTCAGTAGTTTCATAACTACTAATGACCAAAACCAAGTCTTCAGTTGTTTCAGATGTTTGATAGTTAAAACCAAGTCTTCAGTTGTTTTCATACAACTGATGACAACACCAACACTTTTAGTCGTTTTCTTTTCAACCTTTTCTTAACCTATAAATACCTGCACTTATAGTCGAACGTTTCATTAGCCGTTTTCTATCCTTTTCTCTCTCAATAATGGCGACCATGAAACTCAAACCCAGACACAACTGTGTTGCCTACCTTTGAAATCGGCCTTTTGGAACAAATTTGATAATGCCATCGATCTTATGGTGGATTCCCAATACAGAACCGCCTTTCTTTTGAATCCTACCATATACCCCGATTCCTTAAACCAATTCTAGACCAACGTCTCTGTAACAACTGGTGAAAATGATAGCCAAATCACTCTCCAGTCATTGGTCAACCAGAAACAGGTGGTAATCACCCCTGACATCATTCGCAAAACCCTAAATTTGCATGATGTCACCTGTATTATAGAATACCCGAAAGGCACCATTGATATGTCATTCATCAACAACGGGTGTGAATGAGATTTAAGTGCTACAACCATTCTCAAAAAGCACTTCCATGATGCTAAAAGACTTATCTTCCACATGGTGAATGTCTGCCTTGCTTCAAAGACATCTTCATTGGATCAGATGTCCTTAAGATGGCAACAGGTATTGTACTCTATCTTTGAACGACAAACTCTAAATTTTTCTGAGATAGTGTTTATGGAACTTAAGGATCTGGCTCAGAAACCTGTGACAAACAGATGGCTACTATATCCCAGGTTTCTGATGGCCATAATTTTAAATCAATTAAAATTTGAAGGCCTTGTTGGCCTTGGAGTCCCTGCTCCAGCTGTCTTAGCTGAGGTATACTCCAGGCATAACTTTGACCCTACTCTCAAAGGGGCTGCCCGGCTGCTCAAACCCAAGTAGAGGGAACCCACAGCCACCACCTCCAGATCCAATGTCCCCACCAAACCCACACCCCAAAAGCCCAAAAAGGCTACTCAGGGAGATGAGTCCCCTGAGGATGCCCCTGTATCACAAATACAGGAAACACATACTGGTTCCAACCCCCCAGTCATGTCAGAGACTCAAACAGCTGAAACCGCACACGTATCCTCTCCATAGGATCTTGTTGCAACCAAATTTGGAGATACCACATTACTGGAACCTATCTCATTTGAGAAGGTTACCATTGAAGAGCATCTCTCACCCGTGTGCAATCTGCTTCTGACCAATCTCCAAATTCAACCGCCCCTCATAGCCCAACCCTTATAGTTGCTAAAGTGCTGAGTCAGCTGCATTCCTCACCCCCTCCCCAGAGACCAATTAACACTGGGAATACCTCAACGACTAAGGGGGAGGACCAAAATGCTGCTGGTAACCCACAACACAGGGGTTATAATGTTCAATCTCCAAGTGTAAAAGAGGAGGTTAGAACATCTGGTCAGGCTGCCACTTCTTCTAATTCAGCAAATGAACAGGATGAAGTTGGTAACATATATAAGACCTCACCAAAGGCAACTGCCAATGAAGGACAAAGTCCAGAGGCAGGAAGTCCCCAGAACCAAGAACAAGGGTCACATGCATATACTACTCTACACTTAGGGCATGTACATCCTGATTTAATCAGGAGGTCAGATGATTCAGCAAAGACTGATGACCTGGGCTTTTTCTTTGATATCTTAGCCCATAACACAATCCTAGAGACTGAGGTGAGCAGACTCAAAGAACTACTAGCTAAAATGTCTCACGATAAAAGTCCATTTGCCCCAATAAACCCACAGATGGCACCTTCATTTGAAGGTTCACCAAACACACAACCAATACACTTAACTAAGCCACCAGCCACTGCTTTTGGCACCACCTTTCAGGGACAGAACCCCTGTGAGCAGATGGTTGCAACCTTTCAAAGCTCCTTACCTCTCATCACTCCCATCATCACTGAGATAGTACATAAAGCTATTGATGAGATGATCTCCTCAAATCTCCAAACACTCCTTGATTATGCTGTTCACAAGTCACTTTCTGCCTTTCAAGCCCCTGATCCCAATGCACCCAAAAAGGGGGAGACTAGAAGATGAGAAAGAACCAGAAATAGAAAAGGAGTTGGAGAAAGAACAAGAACTGATCTCAGAGAAACAACTGATCATAGTGCAAGAGCTGAGCACAGACAAAGAGCATAATCATCAGCTGATCACTTACAAAAGGAAGAGAAGTGCTGAGTCAAAGTCTGGTGGAGAAAAGTCCTTAGAAGATCTAGTCAAAGAAGCTGATGAAGCTCACAACAGATCTATGGACAAAATAATAGATCAGCTTTTCAGACAGGGTCATGACACATCCACCATAGATGTTAAGATCAGAAGGCTGGAGATAAATGAAATTCAAGCAAGACAGGCTAGTTACAGTGTGATGGATAGGGAAAGGTTGGAGATTATGATCAGGTTTATTGCCAAATATCTAGGAAGATCATTGATAGAGATGGAGTCTTGGTCGAGAGACAGTGTCATGGAAATAACCAAGAAAATCTGTTCTGCTGGAAGCTACAACAACGGGTTGATCATCGAAGCACTAGATGAAGCAGGTGCTGGGAAGAGAACTGAGATGGCAAGGCTCTCAAAAGCCAAACTCACCACTAAATTGCTAGATCAGCCTTCTCATACTCCCACTCAAAAACAACCCTCAAAGCAATCATCTCTAAAAATTTCCAATTCTATCCCTAAACCAAAACCACCTACAAAACTAATTCCATTACCCCAAAAACCATCTCAAACCACACCCAGTGATACACCCAGAAGGAGGAGAAGGGTGTTGAGGGTAGAAGAAGAAGAAGAGGATGAGAATGAAGACAGTCTGCCAATCTCTGCTCTTCTCAAACTTAAAACACCTAAGCCTAGAAGTCAACAGATGATCACACCTAACTTGCAAATGCAAATGGTGAAAGTGAAGATTGAAGAAGTAGAACAGTAGAAACAGCATGATGAGCAATTTCTCAAAATGGTTGACAAGGACTTCCCTCAGTCCTCATCCATTCAAGCAATGAAGAAACAAGCTCTGAGACTGTACACTCTTAAGCATACATTCCAACATCAAAGAGAAAGAGTGAGGATTTGGTCAGACCCCAGGGTAAGTTCCAGAATACACAAGAAGAACATACCAAGTAGATATCATGGCCAAGTGGAAAAGACTTTGAATGCTGCAATTATGTTGGCTATGGTAGTCTCACCCTGGGAGATTATAGAAGAATTCAAGAGAGCACACAACTCAAAGACAACCCCTCAATCTCTACTTGAGAACAAAATGATTAAGAAGGGACTGTTATACAAGAGCTTGAAGATCTTCAAAAGAGTGAACTCCAGTTGTTGCTAGAAGGCTCTTATCCGGATGAATTCGCATACAGAGAGAGCACAACTATTGAGTTGAAGAATGGGAAGACAGTAAGGTATCTGTCAAAATATTATGGCCCTGAGTTCTTCTTTGAGGGAGAAGCAGAAGAACTCACCAAGGAGGAACAAGTTGTTCTCCTTGAGGCCTATGCAAGAGAGTCTTACAGACTCATCAATGGGAATTAGGTTTCATGGTTGGGACAAGACTCTGTGTCCAGTTTCCCCAAGACAAAGTTCCCTTCCACACTTAGCCAATCAAAAGATCAGAAACCTTTGCCCGGCCTGTGCTTACATGATTACCTCCGAAGCTGATCAAGAGGGTGTTTCTGCCAAAGAATAAGTGGGATCATCAATAAACTTAGAGGTTTTGGCTGCATTGGTTCAGGGGGAGTTTGTTGGACCAAAAGAACCAATGAGCTTGATCAGAAAAAACTCCAAGTCCCACAGACATTACACTGCTGAAGAAGATCACAACAGCTGAAGACATCAGCTGATTACAAGGTCTGAAGACAAAGTCTGAAGACAAGATCTGAAGATTTCTATTGAAGATAAAGTCTGAAAGTAAAGTACTGAAGACAAAGTCTGAAAGTGAAGTACTGAAGAGAAAGTCTGAAGCTATCAGCTGAAGACAACGTCTGAAATAAAAGTCTGAAGAACAAAGACTGAAGACAAAGACTGAAGACGAGAGTGATCAGTAGTTGTCACAACAGCTGAAGTTATTAACTTCAGTAGTTGTGATAGTTTTCCTTTTTAGTACTTGTAATTTACCTTTCAGTAGTTTATAGTTTCATTAGTTTTAGTTCAGTAGTTTTATGTTCTTGTACTTAGCATTCTATGAGATGTGATCAGTTGTTGAGAACATTCTCAGTTGTTTGCATAGTTTCAGTTGTTTGTATAATTCTGTTAGATGTCACTATCAAGTGACATTAGCAGACGTCACATTCCTTATATAAGGAATGTTGACCTAATTGTAACGTGTGACTTTCAGCCACCACGAAAGCATTTCAATGAAATATTCCTTTTGCAGAATTCTCTCTCTCTCTCTCTCTATAACCGTGTACAAATTCCATTGAATATCAATTGAGTTCTTGCTAAATTATCTAATTCATTGTTCGAATTCCACTGCAATCTACTCTAATTAATCAAACTTAAATCACTGATCCTAATGATGGGTGGTTCAACGAACACCCTTTTATAGTGCTAAAGTCGTTAACTTATCCACATTTATCTACGATATTGCTTGGAATTGGGTGACTACGGTGGTTATGATTGCAGGTGCATTAAGGAGCTAGAAACGAGGAAATACGGACTTTGGAGCGGATTGCAACGAAGTGGGGTATGAAAGAAGCAAAGAACAAAACTTGAAACAAAAAATATATAAGTTGGACCGTATGATACGGTTGGGCCGTATCATACGGTGGACTTCACACCAAATTGTCACCGTATTGCAGTCTGTTCTCACCGTTGGATTTTGTACTCCACCGTATCATACGGTGGGACCGTATGGTACGGTGGCCCCTGCACGAAAAATGTAACTTCCACCATAAATGGGTGGTTATTGCAAGACTTTTGATGATCTTTGAAGGGAGAACGGTTCTAGGCACTCCAGAGGCGATTTTGGGGGCTGGAACAAGGTTCAAGAACATTCCTAATCATTGTGTTATGATCTTTGATTCATATGAACAATAGATTGAAGATTATGATGAACCATTTGGCGATGCTTGGCTAAACCTTTAATGGTCATCCTTGGTGAAGTTTCCTTTGAACTATTTATGTTTTTGTCTTATAATTCTAGAATAACAATTTGTATGCTTATGAATTGTTATGGTGTTTGAACATTTGGTTGTAGTAGTTATTTAATCTTTCAATTTCTCTTCTTGATTGCACGTTCTTGTGTTGCTAACAATCGGGATATTGCGGGCAGGAATTTGGTTGGATAATTGTGTAATTGGTCATCGGGAAACAATCTCGCATTGTTATAATCCGAGTACTTTGTTCCCTTTTATCACAACATTTGTTCATATACGAGTTATGTCTATGTAACTCTTTCTAGTGAGACTTTTGGCATATAGGTTCAAGGGAAACAGATCCAGGGATGGTCATTGCTTTCTTAATTTGATAAACACAACTTTATTTCAATTCAGCAAATTAGTTTAATTATTCTAAATCTAAAACCAAATCAACAAACAATCTTTGATCTTTAATTTATTAGTTGTTTAATAATTAGTTAATCTGCAAAACTTTAGTATTCACATATTCCACAAACTCCCTGTGTTCGATACCTTCTTGCCACTAGCTTTAGTTGTAATTGGGAAATTTTACGTGTACCACGACAAGCACGTCAAATTTTTGGCGCCGTTGCCGGGGAGTAGTGCGCAACGTGTGTTTATTAATAGTTTTGTTTGTTATTTTCGGGTTTACACTGGTTGTGTCTAGTGTGCAGGTACTTCAGGTGCATGCGTACTAGAGGCTCTAACAGGTCATCACCACTATTGTTTGATCCGGAGATTGAGAGAACATTGCGGCAGAACCGAGTTTTGCTAAGAGAAAACAAAATAATTGATTCACCAAATTCACCAATTAGACCAAGAAACATAATGCAAGAAAACCAACCACCATCCTCAACGGGTCAACCTTCGACATATTTACACCTTCCATTACACAACCTTCACCAAACACTACTATACCAATTCCTAACCTACCAAGTACACCAGCTCATACCACACAACCACCAATCATAACTCAAAGTGGACCAAATCCTCCGGTTAACCCATATGGTACATTTCCACCATTTTCTCATTTTTTCCCATCAGCGGGTCAACCTTCGAATCCATCGGGCGTTCAATATCCAAATGTGCCACGTGGGCAAATTTCAAGTATTAGAAGGGGCAGTTATGAAGAGGGTTATGCAGATGAGTTTAGTGGGTATAACGATGAAGGATATTATTATGGAGACAATGAAGGCTTTGGTGTCCAACAAGAGGTTCAAGGTGGAGTTCCTAATACACAAGCGAGACCAATTATGCCAGTGGTAGAGAATGTGAGACCACCACCACAACAACCATTTCCGCAACCGCAACCGTTAAATAGGCAACCGATGCCACCACCTCAAGGATTTCAACCGAGAATGTTTGCACAACAAAGGCCACAAGTACCATTTAATCAAGGTCCACCATATATGGGAGTTCCAAGAAGACAATTGCGTGGTCCAGTTAGAGGAATTGAAGCTCATTTTCGACCGGTGATCACTACAAATCCTTCACCGGTAGTTATTCCTCAACAACGTGATGGGAGAACGTTTGAAGTCCGCACCAATTCACTTCAAAGTTTACCGAAATTCAAGGGATTGGCAACCGAAGAACCATATTTTCACTTGGAGGCTTATGATTCAATATGCAACACTCTTGGTAGTCAGGGGTTTTCGTCGGATGATGTCAAACTAGTCTTATTCCAATTTTCATTAGAAGACAAGGCGAAGAAGTGGTTTTATACTTTGCCTTCCGCATCAATTTACACTTGGGCCGATATGCAACATAGATTTTTGGAAGAATTTTTCACGGCTCAAAAGACTAGTGATGCACGGAGAAGTTTGAGGAGCTTCCAACAACAAATGGGAGAATTGTTTCATGAGGCGTTTGAAAGGTTCAACATGATGATAAAAAATTGTCCTCACCATGGCATTGAGCTTTGGGAATTGATGAATGCGTTTCATGAGGGGTTAAGCTCGGAAGATGCTCGTGATTTGATGTCTATATCTAATGGCACATTTGGGACCAATTATGAATATGATGATTGGGCGTTTTTAGAGCAAATGTCAATAACTTCAAAGAGGAAGGCTCAATCATCAAGGAGAGCAAGACATCCGACTACAAGACAACAAGTTCATGGAGTGGAAAGTGGTAATGTGCAAACAACAAATCAAATGTATAATGTGTGCACAAATTGTCAAGAAATTGGTCATGTAGCGGAAGTGTGTGTGGTGGGACTAGAAGAACAACAACATGAAGAAGTGAATGCCATTCAAGGAGTAGGGGGTGGTAGAAACAATGACATGAACTCCAATACATATCACCCGGGTTGAGGAATCATCCAAACTTCCGTTATGGAAATCCGGCTACTCAATCGAATCCAAATTTTCAAGGAAGTGCTCAAGGCAATTATGTCCCTCGTCAACAATACCAAAATAACCAAGGAACTTATAGAGGGGGAAATAGCCAAGGGTATCAAAAACAATATCAACCAACGGGTCAAGGTGGAACGGGTCAAAGTTCATCAAGTGGGAATGAAGTCATGGATATGCTCAAAGCTATGCAACAAGATATACAAAAGAGGAATCAACTTGATGAAGCCCGGATTCAAAAGGATGAGGTACGTGACAAGAGTATTCAAGCATTAACAACTCAAATGGGTCAATTGGCAACCGATGTGGCGGAATTGAAGAAAAGTAAGGGTCAACTTCCTAGTGACACCAAGGTAAATCCGTCTCATGGTACATCAAGAGGTAACAATGTTAATGTTCATCAAGTTAGTGTCTTACGAAGTGGTAAAGAATTTAAAGCCACTTTGTCACCGGGTTTGGTTGATGGGGTAGTTGAGGATATCACGGGTAATGAAAGTGATGACGATGATGCGTCACCGGTTTTAGCTAAAGAGTCAAATGTTAAAAAACCAGATTTACATAAAAATGAACAAAGTCAAAATGAACCGGATCAAGTCCCATTTCCATCGGCGTTACTTGATCCCGGTAAGAAAAATTTTATTTCATCAAGAGGTCCCCAAAAAGAAGAAATTTGGGACATGTTTAAACAAGTTAAAATCAATCTTCCATTACTTGATGCAATAAAACAAATACCCGCATATGCAAAGTTTTTAAAAGAATTGTGTACTCAAAAGAGACAACAAAAGAAAAAGATGCCTAAGCGGGTAGATGTAACAAGTCGAGTGAGTGCAGTTTTAAATGGGGAGCTTCCTCCTAAACTTCATGATCCGGGAACACCATTGATAAATATACAAGTTGGAAATTTTCAAATGGCAAAGGCGTTATTGGATCTTGGGGCCGGGGTTAGCATTTTACCGGGAGGTTTATATGACCAATACGATTTTGGTCCATTGGCAAGGGTAGAGACAACGGTTGTTCTAGCCGATTTGTCTCATAAGTTACCTCGGGGAATGGTTCAAAATGTGATTGTTAAAATTGATGAATTTTATTACCGGTTGACTTTTTAGTTTTGGATTATGCATCACCGGATCCTAAATTGCAACAAAATGTTATTTTGGGTAGGCCATTTTTGAGCACCGCACATGCTATTATCGATTGTAGATTTGGTACAGTTGATATGACATTTGGAAATAGAAAAATGCGTTTGAATGTTTTTACTAACAATGCTAATGCTATTGGTGTTGAGGAGTGTTTTATGGCAGATTTGGTCGATGGATGCAACCCACATGAGTTTGAGGAGAATGGTATGGATATTTGTGTTGGTGATTTTTCTGAACAGGTACATGCTTGTGCAATTAGAGATGAAGAAATTCAACAAGATGCAATGGCGTTGAAGGAAGGAAGGCCGCCATGGACTCATCAATTTGAAAGCTTACCGGTAGAGATTGACTCGGGAACAAAGCCATCTTTGGAAGTGCCACCAAAATTGGAACTCAAAGAATTACCAAGCCATTTGAAGTATGCATTTTTAGGGGATGATGACACATTACCGGTCATTATTGCCTCTAATCTAGAGATAGCGCAAGAAAAAGCTTTGTTAGAAGTGTTGAAGGAAAACAAAGGGGCTATTGGGTGGACGATTGCCGACCTCAAAGGAATTAGTCCATCAATTGTCATGCACAAGATTATCACCAATGAAGATGCAAAGCCCACAAGAGAAGCTCAAAGAAGATTAAATCCGAATTTAAGGGAGGTAGTAAAAAAGGAGGTAATTAAATGGTTAGATGCGGGAATAATCTATCCGATTTCGGATAGCTCTTGGGTAAGTCCTACTCAAGTGGTACCTAAGAAGTCCGGCATTCAAGTAGTCAAGGTTGAAAGTGGTGTGTTTTATAAAATCTAAAAATCTAAAAAAAAAAAAATCTAAAAAATACAAAAAGAAATTTGTGGTTTGAGTGTTAAGACTTTGGTCTTGTGGTTAAAATTTGCGATCATTTCTTCCAAAACCATGCATTGGGACAATGCATCCCAAGTGTGGGGATGGGGGAAAATTGTGGAACTTTTTAAAATTTTTTTTTGAGGTCAAGTGCAATGTTTGCAAAAATTGGAACATCTTGATTTGTAACCCCATTAGACACACCGGCAACCTTTTTTATTCGTTTCTTATTCTTGGTGAGAGTTGAAGCCACACTTGTAAGCAAATAAATCCTTTCTTTGAGAGAGTGGCAACAGATGGGAGTGTACTAGAACTTGTGCTTGAATACAATTTGAATATTTGATAGGACATGGGTGTAGAAATGATAAGGACATTAGGTAGCCTCATCATGTGAGTGCGAGTGTGGGTTTTTGGGGGTTGGACCTCATACATTATCTATATGAGCATGGTAGTGAGAGGGGGGGGTTTGGACATTTAGTTGCCCATTTTTGAGCCTTAAAGCCTATTTGATTGATAACCCTTAAACTAGCTCCTAAATTTTACCCAACTTGTCCGGTCTTTATGTTGAGAATTGTGATAGTAATATTGTTATAGTGTGCGTTTTGTCTGTTCTAGCATGCTTATGTATTTGAAAAGTCATGAAAAAAAAAAGCAAGAGAAAAAGAAAAGAAAAACCAAGTGAAGTTATGTGATGTATTTTTATATAGTGGTGTTTAGTTGTGAGTGTTTGGTTGTTTGTAATAAAAAGACCGGGTAAAGTTTGCACTACTAATAAATACTCCATTCCCTACCTTCACACTTAGCCAAGTTACAACCATTAAGTCCCTTTGATTTATACTTGTGTTCAGGATAGAAGGAGGATTGATTTAGGTACAAGCCTATGGTTGCACGACCATCCGTTTGCCTTTTGTGTGTCTAGCTTATCTCTGCTAGAGCTTACTTGATACCGAGAGGAGAGATTATTGTGAGGGGTGTGTTGATTTGGGGTGTTAAGGATGGGTTAGTACGAGGATTGCACATTAAACTTGATTTCAACATGATCGCTTATTTGTGAATTGTCTTGTAATGGATTGCTTGGGACAAGCAATTGGTAAGTGTGGGGATGTGATGGGTGGTTCAACGAACACCCTTTTATAGTGCTAAAGTCGTTAACTTATCCACATTTATCTACGATATTGCTTGGAATTGGGTGACTACGGTGGTTATGATTGCAGGTGCATTAAGGAGCTAGAAACGAGGAAATACGGACTTTGGAGCGGATTGCAACGAAGTGGGGTATGAAAGAAGCAAAGAACAAAACTTGAAAAAAAAATATATAAGTTGGACCGTATGATACGGTTGGGCCGTATCATACGGTGGACTTCACACCAAATTGTCACCGTATTACAGTCTGTTCTCACCGTTGGATTTTGTACTCCACCGTATCATACGGTGGGACCGTATGGTACGGTGGCCCCTGCACGAAAAATGTAACTTCCACCATAAATGGGTGGTTATTGCAAGACTTTTGATGATCTTTAAAGGGAGAACGGTTCTAGGCACTCCAGAGGCGATTTTGGGGGCTGGAACAAGGTTCAAGAACATTCCTAATCATTGTGTTATGATCTTTGATTCATATGAACAATAGATTGAAGATTATGATGAACCATTTGGCGATGCTTGGCTAAACCTTTAATGGTCATCCTTGGTGAAGTTTCCTTTGAACTATTTATGTTTTTGTCTTATAATTTCTAGAGTAACAATTTGGTATGCTTATGAATTGTTATGGTGTTTGAACATTGGTTGTAGTAGTTATTTAATCTTTCAATTTCTCTTCTTGATTGCACGTTCTTGGTGTTGCTAACAATCGGGATATTGCGGGCAGGAATTGGGTTGGATAATTGAGTAATTGGTCATCGGGAAACAATCTCGCATTGTTATAATCCGAGTACTTTGTTCCCTTTTATCACAACATTTGTTCAAATACGAGTTATGTCTATGTAACTCTTTCTAGTGAGACTTTTGGCATATAGGTTCAAGGGAAACGGATCCAGGGATGGTCATTGCTTTCTTAATTTGATAAACACAACTTTATTTCAATTCAGCAAATTAGTTTAATTATTCTAAATCTAAAACCAAATCAACAAACAATCTTTGATCTTTAATTTATTAGTTGTTTAATAATTAGTTAATCTGCAAAACTTTAGTATTCACATATTCCACAAACTCCCTGTGTTCGATACCTTCTTGCCACTAGCTTTAGTTGTAATTGGGAAATTTTACGTGTACCACGACAAGCACATCACCTAACAGTTGATCAGACTGTGCCATTAGAGCTACTTCATCCGTATCCTCCTTAGGATCTCATTTGTCACTCCAATCATAGTCATCTTTAATATTGACTACTAAAGCTTTCTTGGTTTCATCAGATGATTTTGTTTCATCTTTAAGCTCAGGCATAGGAAGACTTTGATAAGGCTTTTGAAAAGTCTACTGAGCTGGTTGAAACCTTTGATTGTTAGAGCTTGATTGAGCATTTCCTCCATTATTCCTCGGAGCTTTGCATTCTCTTGAGAAATGGCCATAGCTGTTACAGTTAAAACACCTAGATTTTGACTTATCAAATCCAACAGTCTTGTTAGCACTTGGCTTGTACTTCCTGTTGACATATGAGTGTTTTTGTGTCCTGTAAGCAATCATCACCATTCGCCAGTTTAAGTCCATTTCTTCCACATCTTCAGGGTCCATTTTAAATAACTCCTACAAAACAAGATCTAATTGAGTTAAATGGCTACCTTGATATGCTTGAAAACTAGCCATAAATGCAGTAAATGCAGTTTTAGACTCTTCATCCTCTAATAGGATATTTATCACATCTTTAACTTTGCTAGATTTAGAATAGTTAGATGAAGAAGTCTCTGATTGAACATTTGATGTTTGAGACTGAGATTTAGGAGGAGATTGAGAACGAGATTGTGTTGCATAAGCAGGGGCACTAGTAAATGATGAGTCAGTGAAAAATCATGCTCCGACAAATAAATCTCCTTCTTATTCTTTAACTTTCTCACTTTTTCCCATGAAAGCATTTTGAACTGTGTTTGCTGGAGAAGCAATAAACTGATACTGAGACATTGATGCTGCTTTATCATTGTTCCTTGAGCTTTCATCAATCTCTACTGACTCAATCTTGTCAATAAGTAGATCTAGATCCATAGGGAACTTCTCAGTATGCTTTAGTAAGGTTATTGTTTGTTTCCATGATAAGGGTAAAGCTTTGAGTAGTCTAAGATTTAGATCTTCAAGATCAGGCTTAATACCAGCTGTTGACATCTTAGTTGTAAGTTGAACAAATCTGTTCATCATTTGGTTTATGGTTTCTCCAGACAAATGTGGAAATAGTTGTAATTGCCTTTTCAACTTTTGTTTCTTGAGATTTTGAATCTCCTTTCCTCCTTCACATATAGTATTTAAGGCTTTATACATGGTATATCCAGTTTGATATCCATCAAGCCTTGCAAGAACTTCTAGAGGTAGTCCTTTACACATCAAGGAGTATGCTTTGACATCATTCTTTACTCTTCTCAAATCATCTCCTTGAAGACCATCTTCAGGATAGGGTTCCTGAGAGTCTTTAGTGTATACCAACCCTTTGTCAGGCCCATCAATGATTATTGGGATGAATGGTCCTTTTTCTATGGATTTCCAAAGATCAGTGTCAATGGAATTTAAGTGATGTTTCAACCTAAGAGCAATTTTTGAAATCAGCTCTATTTTTTAAGTTTTGGAACTCTATTTTCAGAATCTTTTGATTTCACCATTTTTATATTTTTGTTGTTTTTCTTATATTTTGAATTAAGAAAAGGAATGTAAAGGTATTTGAAATTTTTTTTTTAAAAATATTCTAAGTGTCAAGGTTGATACACCTGAACAGTATTCAAACGCCCCAACAGTTGATGCGCCTAAGTTGAGAGTTGTCTAAGGGAATGCCTTAGTAAAATTTTCCAAATCGCCCAAAATTGATGCGCCTGAACAGTAGTAAAATGCCTGAACAGTTGTGATGCGCCTAGACATTTGTGATGCGCCTACACAGTTGTGATGCGCCTACATAGTTGTCAAACGTCTAAACAGTTCAAATACTCCTCAACAATGATGATACATCTGGACTTTTTCTCTTCAACGGTGGTCAAACGTCTGAACTGAAAACGTCTACACAGTGTTAATGCGACTAAACAGTAGTCAAACGCCTAACACTTGGACAATTTTTCAGCAAACTTCAATCCTAATGCGCCACATTCATCATGTTCATACGAATGTAACATACTCAAATCTTCTAAAAATCTTCAAAAGTTAATGAATTTGATTGAAAATTTCCAATTAGATGAGTTTTATGCCGATAATCATTCTTCTAAAATCAATTTCTATCGATATCAACAACAAATCAATCAATTTTTGCAATTTTCAGTTCGAAAAAGCAATGAACTATTTGAACACAAATCCAACAAATTATCTTAATTTTGATGAATTTAACTGCTAATTGTGGTTTAAAACATGTTTGTGATGATGAAACACATCCAAAATTCACAAATTTTCATTTGAATTGTCTATCAATCACAGATTCAGTGAGCTTTTTGAGTTTCAAAGTTCGAAAAACTTCAAAATTACTCAAATAACAGCTACCAACAACACTGATATTAATTCATAGGATCAATTGAGCTAATATGATGATGTATCAACACAATTCAAAGAAAACACATACAAAGTAATCGAATTCAAACAAGATATTAACGAAATTCATAGTTTTATTAATATCAAGCAAAGACAATTACAAAGTAATAAGCAGTAGTTCGTTCTCTCTCTCACAAGCTCTACTACTAACTAACAGTCTAAGCTATTTATAATGAAACACAAAGAAACTAACAATTACAAAAATAGTCCCTATACTATTACAAATATCAAAAAGACATATAAAGACAACATGTTAATCTTTCTAGAGTCCTAACAACCTTGACCCTAACGGACCCATTGGTCTTTCCATATGACAACTTATTATTAAATTCTAAATTCTCATACATCATCATGACCTTTTGATTCAGGTCAAGCAATCTGCAAATTCAAGATGTTTATGGACTATAAGCCTCATTCATTCAGTGGTTCTGAGGGTGTTGTTCCACTACTTCGTTGATTGGAGAAACTTGAGTCGTTTTCGCCATGTGCAACTGTCTTGTTGGAAACCGTGTCGAGTATGCATCTGGCACATTAGAAGGACCAGCGTTAACCTGGTGGAACTCACAAGTCCAGACATTTGGACTTGAGGCTGCTAATAAACTACCATGGGATGACTTCAAGGCCTTAATGAAAGATGAGTACCGGCCCAGAAATGAGGTCCGGAAGCTGGAGGGAGAGTTTTGGAATCTTAAGATGGTTGGATCTGATATTGAGGATTATACGACTCGTTCGCACGAGTTGGCTGCTTTATGCCCTCAAATGGTAACCCCGACCTATAAGAGGATAGAGAAGTATATTGGTTGTTTAGCTCCTCAGATTCAAGCTAGTGTCATAGTTGTTCATACTATTACTATTCAGCAAGCTATTCGGCTAGTTCATAAGCTCACCGATCAGGCAGTGGAGGGCACTCTACCTAAACATGGCACTACGTCTGGTGCATCTGACTATAAACGAAAATGGGATAGTACCACCAGCAAGTCCTTAAACTCCAACAACACTCAACAATAATAAGTCAAAAGTTTGACTCCTCTAGAAGCTTCACAAATAATAATCACCATAACAAACACAATGATCAGGGGTCGAATAATTATGGAGGCAAGTATCCAAAGTGCAATAAATGCAATTTCATCATCATGGCCAGTGTGATCGTTTCTGTTGTCAAAGGTGTGGAAGGATGGGCCATGCTGCTAAAGACTGCAAGGGTGAACTAATGACTAAACAACAATCTCAATAGCAATGACAAGGTAAAGCAACCTAGGGTTGTTTCGAATGTGGCAAAGAGGGTCATTATAGGAAAGATTGCCCACAACTGAAGAATAGGAACAAGGGCAATAATAGAAGGAACAACTATGGAAATGGCTCTAAGGGTTGAGCTTTCGTGATTGGGTCTAGTGAGGCAAGGAATGATCAAAACATGGTTACCAGTACATTTCCTCTGAACGACTGTCTTGCTTCTGTATTATTTGATACCGGTGCTGATAGGAGTTTTATCTCTGCCAAGTTTAGCAAACTTGTAGATGTAACTTTAACGGAAATGGAACCTAGTTACACTGTAGAACTAGCTGATGGGAAATTGATCGAGGCAAATTAAATTCTTAAAGGATGTAAATTGGGACTATGAGGACACAAGTTAGATATAGACCTCATGCCTGTTACACTTGGTAGCTTTGATGTAGTCATCGGCATGGACTAGTTATCTAAGAACCAAGCTGAGATATCTGTTATGAAAAGGTCGTTCGTGTACCACTTCCTAGTGGTGAAATCTTATATGTTCAGTGCGAGAAAAATGGTGTAGTCTCTGGCATCATATCATACATGAATGCCCAGAAATGCTTACGTAAAGGCCATACTGCTATTTTAGCTATGATCACAAAAAGACCATTGAAGAAACAAAGATTGAGGATCTCCCTATTGTTCGTGACTTTCCTCAGATTTTCCCTGAAGACTTACCAAGTCTTCCACAGCATCGTCAGGTCGAGTTCCAGATTGATTTGACAACTATAGCCACACCTATTGCGAGAGCAGCGTATAGACTAGCTCCGAAAGAATTGCAAGAACTGTCTACTCAACTACAAGAACTTTTAGATAAGGGATTTATCAGACTTAGCTCATCACCATGGGGAGCCCTAGTCCTGTTTGTCAAGAAAAAGGATGGGACTTTTCGCATTTGTATCGATTACCGTGAATTGAACAAAGTGACGGTAAGAACCGTTATCCCCTCCCCGTATTGACGATCTGTTTGACCAGCTTCAAGGGTCGAGTTTCTATTCCAAGATAGATTTAAGATCAGGATATCATCAATTGAGAGTCCGAGAGGAGGACATATCAAAGACAACATTCAGAACTCGTTACTATCACTATCAGTTTTTGGTTATGCCTTTTTGGTTGACCAATGCACTGGCGGTGTTCATGGATCTCATGAACCGTATGTGCAAACCCTACCTAGACAAGTTTGTCATTGTTTTTAGCGATGATATCTTAATATATTCAAATAATAAAGAGGAGCATGAGGAACATCTTCGATTGCTTTTGGAATTACTCAAACAAGAGAAACTGTATGCCAAGTTTTCGAAGTGTGACTTCTGGATTGGGAAGTCCAATTCTTGGGCTATGTGGTCAATGAGAAGGGTATACATGTTGATCCATCAAAAATAGAAGCCATCAGGAACTGGGCTACGCCTAAAACTCAAACTGAGGTACGATAGTTTCTTGGGTTGGCTGGGTACTATAGACGATTCATTGAAGGATTTTCGAAGATCGCTCAACCACTTACAAGATTAACTCTTAAAGGCATAACGTACAGTTGGGGTGACAAGTAAGAGTCAGCATTTCAATTCCTAAAACAAAAGCCATGGCATCGATACTATCCCTATCCGAGGGAACAGATGATTTTGTAGTATATTATGATGCGTCCATCCAAGGTCTTGGTTCTGTGCTAATGCAACATGACAAGGTCATCACATATGCCTCACGTCAATTAAAAGTTCATGAGAAAAACTACACGACACACGACTTAGAGTTAGGAGCCTTTGTGTTCACACTCAAGATATGGAGACATTACTTGTACGGTACCAAGTGCACCATCTATACCGATCAAAAGAGTCTTCAACATATTTTTGAGTAGAAGGAGTTGAATATGAGACAACATCATTGGGTTGAGTTGTTGAACGACTATGAATGTGCGATGAAGTATCATCCGGGTAAGGCTAATGTAGTAGCTGATGCTTTAAGTCGAAAGGAAACACCTAACTCAAAGCGAGTTCAAGCATTACAACTTACAATCCACACGGGATTACCTGATCAGATACATAATGCTCAACTTGAGGCTTTGAAGGACGAGAACCTGAAAGAAGAGTCCATGCGAGGCATGGAAAAGCAGCTAGAGATCAAATCGGATGGAGTTTGTTATTTCATGGAACGAATATGGGTTCCTTTGTATAGGAATCTAAGAGAACTAGTGATGGACGGAGCCCATAAGTCTTGATATTCTATCCATCCAGGTTCAGACAAGATGTATCGTGATTTGAAAGTTCTTTATCGGTGGCCGAACATGAAACTGATATCGCCACCTATGTAAGCAAATGCTTAACTTGTTCTAAGAATAAAGTGGAGCACCAAAGACCATCTGGTCTACTTCAACAACCATAAATTCTTGTATGGAAGTGGGAACATATCTCAATGGACTTTATCATGAAGCTGCCTCGAACTCCTAGCTGGTACGATACCATTTGGGTAATTGTAGATCGCTTGACGAAATCCGCACATTTCCTACCAATTAGAGAGACTGATAGAATGGAGAACTTAATTCGTATCTACCTAAGGGAAATAGTCTCTCAGCATTGTGTGCCAATTTTTATCATCTCTGATCGTGACGCTCGATTTACTTCTCACTTCTAGCAATCTTTGCAACGATCATTGGGAACACGGCTAGATATGAGCACCGCATATCATCCTTAAACTGATGATTGGAGTAAGCGTACAATACAGACTCTTGAAGATATGTTATGTGCTTGCATAATTAATTTTGGCAGCCATTAGGATACTCATTTACCATTGGTTGAGTTTTCTTACAATAACAGCTATCACACGTCGATCAAAGCTGCACCATTTGAAGCATTATATGGACGTAAGTGTCGATCACCTGTTTGTTGGACAGAAGTTAGAGAAAGCCAACTTACCGGTCCTGAACTTGTTCATGAAACAACTAAGAAGATAGTGCAAGTTCGTAATTGTATGGCAGCAGCACGAGACCGACAAACGAGTTACGCTGATAAACGGCACAAACCATTGGAATTTCAAATTGGCGATAAGGTACTTTTGAAAGTGTCACCATGGAAAGGTGTAGTTCGTTTTGGGAAACGTGGAAAGCTAAACCCACGCTACGTTGGACCTTTTGAGATTGTCAAAAGGGTTGGCCAGTAGCCTACCAGTTGAACTTACCCGAAGAGCTAAATGGAATACACAATGTGTTTCGAACCTGAGGAAATGCCTTATAGATGAGACTCTCTTCGTTCTATTAGATGATATACATGTGGATGAACAACTACGTTTCATTGAGGAACCGATGGAAGTTATGGACCGAGAGGTCAAAACTTTCAAGCATAGTCGTATTCCTATAGTCAAAATCCGATGGAACTCAAAGCATGGACCAGAGTTCACCTGGGAACGCGAGGATCAAATGATGAAGAAGTAGCCGCAAATATTCAAAGATGAGGCATCCACTTCTTAAGGTATCCTTCGTGCAGTATATTTCCTTCAAATTTCGAGACGAAATTTCTTTCAACAAGGGGATGATGTCACAACTCTGACAAACCTTACAAGTTCTTTCTCGTTGGATTCGTTACAGCCTTCGTTGTAGCTTCGCAAGAATTCCATACTTTATATGTACGTTACAAATCGCTGAATCTCATGCTTTGATCGAACCTGATGTTCTAATTTTTGGGACGAAAATTCATTCAACAAGGGGGTGATTTAACAACCCGTATTTTCCAGGTTAACATTGCTTCCTTAACCTAACCTTTCTCTTTTATTTTATAGTCAGTAATTTCATTTATTAAATAAAATTGGTTAATATTTATTATATTATTATTAGTAACTTTAATTAGTAACTTTAATTTAATCTAAACTAATTAAAACACCTAGAATGCAATTCATAATAAAGAGAGGGTGCAAATTAATATTATTACTATAAATTAACCCAACCCATAACCGACCCCATTCCTTCTCCGTTTTTGAAACCCTCTTCGGCAGCCCCTCCCCTTTTTGATCTTTGCGGCAGCCTCCAACCACCGTGAGTCCCCACCGTGTGTCATTCCGCCACTCCTTCCTCCATCACTGCGGGTTCTCGACCACCGGGGAGCAACCGTGAAACTATCAAGCGGCACCGTGCGGTACGATTTCCTATTTACATATTCGGGTTTGTTACGTTACGGTTCGGGATTTGATCTACGATTTCTTTTCACGTTGGGCTGTCGGGGTTGGTTTGTTTTGGGTGTGCGTTGGAGCCGGTGCTTTTATGTGATACTATTGTTATGCGTTGTGTACGTTTTGCATAAGGTTTCATGGCGGCGTTTGCTCGTATTCATACTTATGTTTAAGTATGGTGAGTTTCGGTTGGGGTGTTAACCGAAGGGAGGTAGACATACACATGTATGTATATATGCATCGTGAATATTTGTATGCGGTGGTGGGTTGATCATGTATTTTTATGAAAAATTATGTATGCGCATGTGTCTCTGCCCTGCGATTTTTGGGTATGGGTGCATGAGATGTATGAGTGTTTGCATGGGCATTCTCATGAAGTGTAGGTAGGCGCATGGGGATTCTTGAGGGGTGCATGAAGTGGGAATGGGTGCTTATGCCACCGCTGCTGCATGTGTGTTTCATTACTATTAATATTTGTGTATATATGTGCAATTAAATGTAAATGGAAGTGTGTGTTATAATTGCATATGTATGTGCTATAAACAATTATTTAATGGAAATTGATGGCAGTGGGTTCATGTGTGTGTGTGTGTGTGTATATATATATATATATATATATATATATAAGAAAAGAATGAAGGTGATAGAGTCTTACAGGAGACGCTAGGCGTCAGAATTGAATGGAATCCTCTCCCTTGGTTGCCTTCACTACCCGTGAATCCCTTCTCTTTTTCTATTCCAGTAGTCTTATGCGGTCTGGTCTGTCCATTAGTTGCTTAACTCATAGTAGTTAGGAAGTTCTTGTCCTAATGAGTGTAGCGGAGTGCTCCCTATCCTATTACTCATCTATAGGGCTATCACCCTAGCTTTCCCTATCTCTACCTTTCTTTCCATATATATATATATATATATATGTATGTATGTATGTATATATATATATTTAGGTGTAGATATGTGGTGCACAAGGTAGGTAATTATTGATTTTTCTCTTATGTGTGGTTTATCCATGTTATGAATTATATGGAAGTAATATCTATATATATATATATTAATTATGGATATTTCTAATATATATTAGGGTGAGGGTCTAAAGGTACATTTGTATAAATTACCTAAAGCATGTGACGTTGAGTCGGCATGAATTATTAAATGGGTTGTGTGCTAAGATATATAGTTTTAATATGTAAAGTCATGAAATTTAAACGTATGACACATATCTTGTTGCATGACTTGACATTTATGAGAATATTTGAGTCTGATGCTTGTGTGAGTTTGTGTTTGCTGGTGAATAGTGAGTCATGTTGTTTAGCCAAAATCGTATCTGAACCTAGAACACGAAACGGTACGACTAAATTATTAGTATTTAATATTAATTATATATTAAATGAAATCCAGGTGTTTTGGAAATCTAATCATTTGTGCTTTCATTTGCTCGTTGCTGTGCATTAAAGGTGAGTATTCACGGCCCCTATTTTACATGCTTTTCTTTTGGGGGAGAAAACATGCAAGCTTTATTTATCTATGGTGTAGTATTATTGTTTATCGCCTGTTACGTTAGTGCAAACATATATGAAAACCCATACATTCTCGAACCATTAGTATTGAGGTAGCAAGGTAATTTTAAGAGGAACTACTGGGTTAGACAAACCCCACCCGCTTTAGTCGCGCTAACTCGACTGGAGGTCGAACGGGTGTTTAGTTCACCTAACATTTGCCACTGTCTTTGTTAGACGTGGTGGGAAGTCAAACAACTTACAAACAGTCAGCTTTGGTTCGAAACACTAAGTAACTTGATTATAGGCTAGCTACCTATCGATATGCTTTAATTACTTTACCATGTGAACATTTTCAAACATATTATCTGTTCTTAAACCTGTGAACTCACCAACTTTATGTTGACACAGTTTAGCATGTTTTCTCAGGTCACAAGAACGCTTAAGGTTAGAATGCACGGCTAAGGATTCACTCAGGACATGCATCACAAATTTATTTTCTTGCATTTAATAGTTTTATTTGGGAGTTGTGTTTTTCGCATCTTTTAGTATTGGTTTAAGATTTTACTTATACGCTTCCGCATTGGTTATTGTTCAAAATATGTTTTACTTTAATTTAAAGTTCAAACGTTTATTTAAGTTCATATAGTGTCGTTTGATATGACCGTGTATGAGATCTTGGTTTGTCACACGCCTCGCGGTGAAACCCCGCACGTGGAATTTGAGGGTGTGACAGTTTGTACCATTTTATATTTTTAACCCCTCAACTTGGGTTTTATTGCTCTTCTTTCATTTATTTTCTTTTCTTTTAATTTTCGGGTGTTATATTTTCCAACTCCACTAGCTCCTCAAGAGGTAAGAGGAACATTTTCACTTGCTATTCCAAGACTAACAACTTCTTCCGAAACCACTTATAATTCAGAATAGTCTACTTCTTTTGAGACTTGTGCTAATCTTTAAGACTTTATACTTCCAAAATCATTGTATTGAATTCTTCTAAATGTTGATCTTTAGAAGAGGGATGACTTTGTCTTTCGAAGACATGATTCATCTTTAAAAGTTCTTTTAACTTTAATCTTTGGAAGTGCAACTTTATGTAAGGCCCCGTTCCCGGGATGCTCGCAGCTGGTCAATTATCGCACATAAAACATATATTGACATTTAACTTAAATAAACACTGTAGTGGAAACATTCAAAAATGACATTTCATTTCACTATAAAGGCTTTTGCAAAATAATACATCGTTATCACATTACCGAATACTTGTAGCATTACATAACAAAACCATTATAAAAATGGATGTCTTCAAAAAAAGAGCCAAGTAGCCATCCCGTGGCATCCTCAACAACCTTTACCTTCCAACTAGAAACACATAAAAGTCAGTGTTTCCGAGTGAGTTCTAGTTTTAAGATGACCATACTTTATCTTTCGTTTAAAACCATTCTTTACAGTCGTACGTGATAATGCATTATACATACACATAGATAATATCATTATTATCTTCTTTATTCATTCGTTAACTTCCGTTCATTCATCATTAAATCTTTACTTTCATCTGGATCAATGCCATGTGCTTACCCCACAGTCATGCATAAAGCGGGTACTAGGTCTGAGGTCTTTCATAGACCCCTAACATTATGCACAAAGCTGACTCCGGTGCCTAGGGTAAGTGGCAAGGATCCCATACATATGCTGACACCCTGTGTGCATCCTTCTAGGATAATCAACTCGTACACAGTTAAGCTGACACCCTTCATTGGGTGTGAACCTCCATACATTTGTTTAATCGCACTGATTAAGCCCCAGTGTGCATCCTTCTGGGTAGCTAACCCGCACAAGGTTGAGCTAACACCCTTTATTGGGTGTGAACCTTCATACATTTGCTTGCAAGCCTTTCATACTTTCATTCATTCATTAATGCACGCATTCTTTCATTACGTTTCGCTTTTCATTATCTTCCACTTTACGTTACATAATACTTTTCATTTCATTCATTAACATTCAACTTAAAGCAACGGGAAAATAACCATACATAACAAGGAACATAAACATGAACATAGAACATCACCATACAAGGCACATCATACATACATCATACATACCATCATGCATAAGCATCAATCATACATTGCCCATCACATCATCTATGACTCCAAAATTTTGACTTACAAAGTCCCCGGGAACCTCCCAAGTCAAAGCCTACTTATCACTTTTCCCCAAAAATTCAGAAAATATTCTAAGTTTTAGGTGCATGAATACTATGCAGACGCATGAGCACTATGCAGGCACATGACCTTTCAGGCGCATGAGGAACACTTAGGCCTATGAGAAACCTTTAGGCGCATCAGTACTATTAGGGCGCATGAGCATCACTTAGTCTATTCTAGGCGCATGAGCACTATGTAGGCGCATGAGCTATCTTGGAGTATGAACACTTGTTCATATTTGCCTATTTCTAGGCGCATGACTACTATTTTGGCACATGAGGTCTCGGGCGTATGAGGACACTTAGGCAGATTTCCATACTAGGCGCATTAACCCTATTTGGGCGCATGAGAAGTCTACTTCACACTTAAACGTCATAATTCAGTCCCGAATCATTATCAAACTTATTCTAAGCTTACATCATGCATTCTAAGCCTTAGAAACATATTCATAACAACATGAAATGGAAACATAGACCAAGATCAATCCCCACCCGTAACATACACACATACATACATACGGGTAGAAACCCAACTTTATAAAACGTTCATACATGCATTTCCAGCCCCAAGATAGTTAAAAACACGTAAAAAGGGGGTTCTAGAACTCACCTTTACAGCCTCTTCGGTTAAGACTTCCTTCAAACCCATTTGCTACAAGTTCACACCTAGAAACCCACCAAAACACACACAACCGAACATACAAACACACACAAGCATGTAACCGAGGATAAAACTGGTTAAGAACACCATAAACACACAAATTCTTACCTTGAATTCGTACTTTTCTTTCCGTTCTTTTTCTTAAAACCGAAAGCTCTGCACTTTCTCTCTCAAAAATCCCGAATGAAAAGGTGTAGGCAGCCAACATGGGCGGCCATCACCTTTTACACCCACTTTTTAAAGATTTTATCTTTTTTGACACAATTGATCCCTCTACTTGAGCTTTATTTCTTTTCTTTCTTTTTCTTTACTTTATTCTTTCTTTGTCTTTATAATTAACTGGGCGTTACAAGTCCACCCCCTTATAGAGGTTTCATCCATGAAACCTGTTATTCCTCAAACAATCATGGGTAATGTTGTCTCATTTTCTCCTCTGTCTCCCATGTAGACTCAGACCCCTTCCTGTGCTTCCACTTTACACGCACAAGAGGAACCATTTATTCCTTAACGTCTTCTCTTTGCGATCAATGATCGCCACTAGTTGCTCCACATAATTGAGCCGTTTATCTACTTCTATATCCTCAAGTGGTATGATCATATCCTTGTCTGCTTAGCACTTTCTCAGATGAGATACATGGAATGTCGGCTGAATTCCACTTAAACCATGTGGTAACTCTAGTCTATAGGCCACCTCTCCTACTCGAGTAATAATTTAGAAAGGCCCAATGTATCTCGGGCTCAACTTGCCCTGCTTCCTGAACTAAGTGATACCTTTCAAGGTGAGACTTTTAACATAACTCTATCACCCACCTAGAACTTAATCGGTCTGCATCGTCTATTAGCATACGACTTTTGTCTATCTTTAGCTGCCTTCATAAAGGATTTGATCCTTTCTAGTTTCTCCGTCGTAGTCTCGACCACCTCGCCGCTTCCTAACTCATTATGACCAATATCACCCCAACACATGGGTGTCCAACATCTCCTACCCTATAGCATCTCATAAGGGGCATACCAATACTGGCATGATAGTTGTTGTTATATGAGAAGTCAGCTAACGGTAAGTGGTCATCCCAACTTCCTCCAAAATCAATGACGCATGCCCGGAGCATATCTTCCAGTATCTGAATCGTTCTTTCTGACTGACCATCCATCTGAGGATGATAAGTCGTGCTGATATGTAACCTCGTCCCTATCGCATAATGAAATTTCTTCTAAAATTCAGATGTAAACCGGGTGTCACGATCAGACACAGTAGACACCAACACACCATGACGAGTTTCAATCCTCTTAATGAAAAGATCAGCCAACCTCTCGGATGAATATGTCTCTAGATCGGTAGGAAGTGAGGACTCTTCGTCAAACGATGAACGATCACCCATATGACATCGTACCCTCACGCGGCACGTGGTAGCTTCATAATATAGTCCATGGTGATGTGCTCCCACTTCTACTCCAGTATGTCCAAAGTTTGGATCTTCCCACACGGCTTTTGGTGCTCGGCCTTCACTTGTAAACAAGTAAGGCATTTACTCACATACTCCACCACATCACGCTTCATCCCCGGCCACCAATAATCTTTCTTCATGTCTTGGTACATCTTCCTAGCACTGGGATGAATAGAGTATCGAGTCTTATGAGCTTCATCCATGATCTTCACACATAGATCCCCAAAATGAGGAATCCACATCTACCCGAATCAGGTTCTAACACCAAGTGTGTTTTCACCCAATTCCGCGACCAGACCTCTCGTTCTTTTAGATTTAAGATGATCTTCTTTTATGCTTCATCTTGAAACTCCTTGACTTTCTTCACCACATCAGAGGTCATGATCAACTGGTAAGCTTTCACCCAAATCGGCTGGGTCTCTCCGGCTAAGGGCATCCGCCACCATGTTTGCTTTGTCCGGATGGTAATAGATCTCGTAATCATAATCCTTTATGAGCTCCAACCATCTCCTTTGCCTCATGTTTAAGTCCATCTACTCGAAATACTTCAAGCTCTTGCGGTCAGTAAATATGGTGCACTTCGTCCCATACAGGTAGTGCGTCCAAATCTTTAACGCAAAGGCCACAACTGCTAGCTCCAAGTCATGAGTGGGATAGTTAATGTAACACCCGGTTATTTTAAAAACAAAGACAAGAAATGAAGAATAAAAGAAAGAAAAGCAATAAAGCCCAAGTGGAGGGACTAAAAGTGTCCAAAAGGACAAAATCTTTGAAAAGTTGGTGTAAAGGTAGGCATGGCCGCCCCCCTCTTTTCACATCACTTTTCACTTCGGTATTAGAGAGAGAGAGAGAGAGAGAAAGAAGGAGAGCAGAACTCTCTGTTGAAGAAAAGAAAAAGAAAAGAAATTGAATTCAAGGTCAGAATTCAAAGTTTTAGGTGTTCATGTTGGGTTTTTATCTTGGTTACATGCTTATGTGCTTATTTGCTTGTGTGTGTGTCCGTGTGTGTGTGTGTTTTTTGGTGTGTTATTAGGTGTTTGAACTTATTTGCAAGCGGGTTAGAAGGAAGAAACACCCAAGTTGCACCAGGTGAGTTTCCAGACCCTGATTTTACATGTTTTAAACTCTCTTTGGGGCTGAAAATGTATTAAAATGATTTTTACAACGTTTATGTATGTATACCCGTATGTATTATGCATGTTAGATGATGATTCTTGGATGCTTATAGGTTGTTCATGTTTAGAATAGCCTTGGTAAGCTTAGAACAGATAGGTTTGATGATTGGTTCGAAAACATCGTAGAAACAAGTTACACAGACGGTTCATGCGCCTAGATACGGCTCATGCGCCTGGGAATGCCTTAGAAGAATTTAAGTGTAACCCATGCGCCTGAACAGTTGTCCATGCGCCTGAAATTTGCCTTAGAAATGATGTGTATCTCATGCGCCTAAACAGTAGTCCATGCGCCTAGAAATATTAGTCGGACGACTAAGTGTAGGCCCATGCACCCCAAAAGTTTTCATACGCTCGAATAGTGTCCATGCACCTGAATGGCTCATGCGCCTAGTAAACAAGGCATATAGTAAAGAAAACAAATAGTATCTGTTCATATAGTTAATGCGTGATCGCATAGAAAGTAAAGAGTTGTATTTCACAGAAAGAGTATTTTCCATATACAACATACAGAAAGTATTTTATCACTTTTAAAACTAGAACTCACTCAGCAACGCTGACTTTTATACATTTTCAATTGGCAGGTAATTATTGCTGAGGATGGCACGAGGGTGAAGCTACTCGGGAAGGAAAGACTGTCATCCATTCTCATTTCTTATTGCTATTGTTTTGTAATGCAATTAAACAGTTCTTTTGTAATCGATTAAACAATAGTGTATTGCTTAACAACAGTCTTTTAATAATGAATGGTTTGTGTTTAAATGATTCCGCTGCTTAACTTTGTAAACTTATAATGTTTTAAGGTATTTAATGCTTGAATGACCAACTGTGAGGTCTCCGGAAACGGGGCCTTACAGTTAACCTCGTGAACCTTCAACTATCCGGATGCATAGGCTATAACCTTTCCTCTCTACATTAACACACATCCCAACCCTAAGTAGGAAGCATCAGAATAAACCACCGGATCTTCACTTCCATCGGGTAACGACAAGACAGGAGCTTGACCCCATACAAACTTTACGTCTTTATGGGTCATCTTGGTTAGTGGAGAAGCGATCTTAGAGATGTCTTGAATGAATCTCCTATAGTAGCCCGCCAAACCCATGAAACTATGAATCTTGGATGGCGTGTTCGGAAACTTCCATTGCATCACTGCCTCCCCTTTTGCCGGGTCCACCATAATCCCCTTGGGATTCACCACGTGATCCAAGAACTGAACCTCGCGCAACGAGAATGCAGACTTGGAGAATTTAGCATACAACTTCTCCTTTCTTAGCGTCTCCAACACCTCTCGAATGTGACTGGCATGCTCCTCCTCACTCTTTGAATAAATCAGGATACCATCAATAAATATAATCACTGATTTATCTTACATCGGCTGACACACTCGATTCAGCAAGTCCATAAGAGCAGCTAGTGCATTGGTCAAACCAAAAGACATAACGAGAAACTCGTAGTGTCCATAGCGCATGCGAAAAGCTATTTTAGAAACATCCTACTCCTTTACCTTCAATTGATGGTAACCAGATCGAAAGTCTATTCTTGAGAATCAATTGGCACCTTGGAGCTGATTAAACAAATCAGCAATTCTCGGTAAGGGGTACCGATTCTTCACTGTCAACTTATTCAGCTCACGGTAGTCGATACACATACTCATACTACCGTCTTTCTTCTTCACAAATAAGACCGGAGCACCCCAAGGTGAGATACTCAGTCTAATGAAACCCTTGTCCAGCAGCTCTTGTAATTGCTCCATCAACTCTTTCATCTCAGTCGGAGCAAAACGATATGGTGCCTTATCTACAGGTTGGGCACCTGGTATCAAGTCAATCTGAAACTCAATCTCACGGTCAGGTGGCACTCCTGGTAATTCTTCGAGAAACACATCGGGAAAGTCGCACACCACCGATACGTCGGTTAGTTGTGGTGTTAGCGTATCCACATCCTTTACGTAGGCCAAGTAGGCACTACATCCACTCCTCATGCACTTTCGCGCCACCGCCATCGAAATCACCTTCGGAATCATCGTGACTCGATAACCATAAACCGTCACCATACTCTCGTCAGGCGATGTCAATCAAATCATCTTCTTGTGACACACAATGTTCGCCTCGTAGTTCGCGAACCAATCCATTCCTAGGACTACGTCAAATCCGCCTAAGGTTATCACGAATGGTCTAATAGGAACTTATGACCTTCTAGTTCTATGTCACATCCTTCTATCATCTCAGAAATCCAGGTAGACTTACCTATGGTAGTTTCTATATCAAAGGGCGCATCTATATTCTTACTACTAACAGGCAATTTAGCACAGAAAGTAATAGAATTAAAACTTTTACTCGCACCAGAATCAAATAATACAGAGCCTAAAGTTTCATTTACTAGAAACATACCTGACACAGTATCAGGATCCGTCATAGCCTCCTCTTGCGTTGTCGTAAACGCACTGGCGCTCGCCCTCTATCCTTCTCCCCCAGTCTTCTTCACCCTCGAACCTTCAGCCCTTGGCTTCTTGCAGTCCCTACTCATGTGGCCCTCCGCGCCATAGTTGAAACATCTCCCTGCTTTGCATTCCCTTGCCATATGACCAGGCTTCTCACACTTGAAGCACACATTCGATCCGAACCTACATTCGCCGGTGTGCTCCTTTCCACACTTGTCACACCTCTTCGACCCTACACCAGATGTGACCATGTGTGTAACACCCGGTTATTTTTAAAAACAAAGTAAGAAAGAATAAAGTGAAGAACATGAAAGAAAAGATATTTACCCTAGTGAGGGGTAAAAAGTGTCAAAAAGAAACAATCTTTGAAAAGTTCGTGAATAAAGGTGATAGCCACCCATCACCATCTTTCACCTAATCCTCGAATATTTTAAGAGAAAGAAGGAAGGAGATCAGAAGTTTTCAGATTTTTGAAGAAGAACAAGCTGAAATTTGAATTCAAGGTAAGAATCAGGGTTATGGTTGTTCTTAACTGGCCTTGCCTCGGGTGTAGGCTTATGTGTGTTTGTATGTTCGTGTGTGTTCTTTTAGTGGTTTTCTAGGTGGTTGAACTCCAATTGCAAACAGGTTTGAAGAAAAGCCATACTCAAAAGCTACAAAGGTGAGTTCTAGGACCCCTCTTTTACTAGTTTTAACAGATTTGGGGCTAGAAATGCAGGCAGTATGCTTTTAAAAATGGGTTTTATAGCCGTATAATTACTATGTGTATGGTTGTGTTATGATGTGAGGTGGGCTATGTTCATGCTTGATGTGTTTGTTATGTTTCTAGCTTAGAAGGTAAAAATTAAGCTTAGAAATAATAGATGGTGTTTGGAACTGGAATTGATGTTGACAGGATCAGCGATCACACGTTTGATGTATTAGGATACAAAGCAGCGGAATACAAACTAGAATTAGACAAATTGTAGCAAGCAATCGATACTTGTAAGCATTAAGATCGCATACGGTTATAGGGAGAGAATATATATATTTCTGATTTCAAGGAATGTTTATAGATGTAGAATATTTCTAATCAAATCAATCATTCATTCCATTCATTCACTCATTATCTCGATTACAATAAGTTGTCACTCCTTATATAGAGTGCAACAATCACTGCTGTTATCACGGAAAGTGACAACTGGCAGATCTAATACAAAAATAACTAATTCTTAACAAACTACTGAAATGTTCACAACTACTGAGAACATATCAGCATGTTAAGTACAAAATATAAAACTACTGAAACTACAACGACTGAAGAACAAGCTCTTCAGTCGTTTTACAAAACTACTGAAACATAAAAATATAAAACTATTGATATCACAACTACTGAAGAAGTACTCTTCAGCAGTTGTGACAAACTACTGAGGCTTCAGTACTTGATCTTCAGACTTTGACCTTCAGGTGTTTCATCAGCTGATGACTTCAGTAGATACATCAGCTGATGTCTTCAGTCTTTGTCTTCAGACCTTGTACATCAGTTGTTGATCTTCAGCACTTGTAAACTCTTCAGCTGTTGTACTTCAGTACTTTGGTCTTTCAGCTTCAGCACTTGTGTTCTTCAGCTGTTGTACTTCAGCACTTTGGTTCTTCAGCTGTTGAGGTCTTCAGCACTTGATCTTCAGCTGTTGAAGTCTTCAGCACTTGTCAAACTACTGATGAGGCTTTCAGCAGTTGTTGTGATACCATGTGGGACTTAGAGGTTTTCTGATCTTGGCTCATTGGTTCTTTTGGTCCAACAAATCCCCCTGAACCAATGCAGCCAAAACCTCTAACTTATTTATTCTCCCACTTATTGATGGCAAAATGTTGGTCTTTTTCCTTCTTGATCAGTAGAGAAGATGACCCATGTAAGCTCCGGCCTGGGAAGAACCTCAATATTTGTTTGGCAGAGTATGAATGGGAACTCTGTTTTGGGGAACAGGACACAGAGTTGTTATCCCATTCATGAGATTCACTTCCCCATAATGAGTCTGTACGACTCTCTGTGTAGGCCTCAAGGAAGGTGATTTGTTCCTCCATGGTTAGCTCTTCAGCACCTCCTTCAAACAGTGATTCCGGCCCATAATACTCAGACAGGTATTTGGCCTGTTTCCATTCTTTAGCTCCACAGTTGTTATTATTCTGTAGCAAACTCATCCGGGTGGTTACCCTCAGGAACAACTGGAGCTCATTTTTCTGACTTCCTCAAGCCTCTTGTAAACTAACCCCTTTTTCACTATTTTGTTTTCCAGCATCTTCTGAGGGGTTAGATTGCTTTGTAGGCTTCTTGAAGTCTTCTAGGATTTCCCAGGGTGAAACTACAAAGACCAGAGAGATCACTTCATCTACGATCTTTTTCACCTGGCCAATGTATCTCGAGGTATATTGTTCTTATGAATTCTGTGAGAGACCCTGGGATCAGGCCAAATCCTCACTCTTTCCTTTTGATATTGAAAGGTATGCCTGAGAGTGTAAAGTCTGAGGGCTTGCTCCTTCATATTGATGATGGAAGATGTGGCTGCATAAGCTTTGTCAACTCTCTTCAGCAATTCCTCATCATGCTGTTTATGAAGCTCTTCTTCTTCTAGCTTCACTTTAACCATTTGTCTCTGGACTTCAGGAGTAATTGCTGAGGAGTGACTTGTGGCTTAGGCAACTGAATCACAGCTGAGAGCGGCACTGTCTTCATCATCTTCTCATCTTCTTCTAGCCTCAATATCCTTCTCTTCTTCTTCAAGGGTATATCATCGGCTATGGGTTTGAGGTAAGGGAGTTGGTTTGGTGGGTTGTGTTTTGGGTGGTTTTGGTGTGGGAATGTTGACAGGCTGTGCTAGCATCCTTGAGGTGAGTGTGGCTTTTGATTGCTTGGCTAGCTCAGTCCTGCTCCCAGCACCCACTTCATTCAAAGCTTCAATAACAAGCCCCTTAGTGTATGCTTCAGACGAACAGATCTTGGTGGTGATTGCCAAGATACTGTCCCTGGACCAAGCTTTGATTTCAATCATTGATCTTCCAAGATATTTTGCAATAAATCTTATCATGATTTCAAGCCTTTCTCTTTCTAACACTTCATAACTTGCCCATCTATTCTGGATTTCTTCAATCTCTAGTCGTCGAATCTCAGAGTCAAGTTTGTGGTGTCATGGCCTTGCCTAAACAGCTGATCAATGATGTTGTCCATTGATCTGCTGTGTTCAGCATCAGCCTCTTTTATCAGTAGCTCCAAGGCTTTATCTTCAGCAATGTGCTCATCAGCACCTTTCTTTCGCTTGTAGGTGAGCATTGGTTGCTGTTCTTTCTCCTCCTTTTGGCTTGCTTCCTTCTTTTCCTCGGATCTTTTCCTCTTCTTTTCTTTCACTGCAGTACTCTCCCTTTTTGGTTGCATTGGAGGAAGGGGTTTGTACCGCAGAAAGAGTCTTTTGGACAGCAGCATCAACCAAGGGCTGTAATGTTGAGGAAAGCCTCTCATCAATGGCTTTGATCACTATATCAGTGATTATGGGTGTGATGAGAGGGAGGGAATTTTGGAGTACAGCACCTATTTGCTCAGGAGGGTTCTGTTCCTGAGAAGTAGGGCCTGAAGCAGAGGCAGGTGGTTGATTTTGGAGTGGCTCGGTGTTTGGGAAACCTTCAAGTGAAGGTGCCATCTGTGGGTGGATAGAGGCAGATGGTCTTTCTCCTTGTGAGAGTTGGTCAAGTAGGTTTTGCAGCCTACTGACTTTCTCTTCAAGGATTGTGTTCTGGGCAAGAACATCATAGAAGAAGCCCAGGTCATCATCAGCCGAAGCTGAATCAGCTGACCTCCTGCTTAGAGCAGGATTTACATGCACTGGGTGTAGACCAGTTGGTGCATGTGCCCCTTGTGCTTGGTACTGGGGACTTCCAGCCTCAGGACAATGTCCATCATCAGCTGTTGCCTCTAGGGAGGTCTTAGCAATGTTACCAGCCTCACTCTGGTCATGTGCTGAGTCAGAGGAGGTGGCAGCCTCACTAGATATTCTAAGCTCCTTGTCTACACCAGGAGATAGAATTGGGAAACCCCTGTGCTGTGGGTTCTCAAGTGCACTGTGTTCCTCCCCCTCAATTGTAGAGGTATTCCCAGTAGTAAGTGGTTTCTGGGGAGGGGGTGAGGAGTGCAATTGAGTCAGCACTTGTGCAACTATTAAAGTTGGGCTGTGAGGGGCGGTTGTTTGGGGTGAGGGGATAGAAGCAGTGTGCACCTGGGGAGGTTGGTGCTCTTCAATGGCAATCTCCTCAAGTGAGGAAGATCCCAGATAAGTAGGTACCCTTGTGTGGTTGCTGCAGGCTCCTGTTGAGAGGAAGCCTGAGCGGCTGTGGCTGGAGGAGTCATTGTATCCACTAGGGGGTTTGGACTAGTGGATATATCCTGCGTTGTGTTGCAGGGGCATCCTCAGGGGACTCAATTCCCTGAGTAGCCTTTTGGGTTTCTTTTTGGTGGGTTTGGTGGGGACTTTGGATTTGGAGGTGGTGGCTGTGGGTTCCAGCTGCGTGGGTTTTCGCAGCTTGGCAGCCATTTTGAGTGTCCGGTCAGAGTTGTGCCGGGAGTATACTTCCGGCAGAACAGCCGTAGCAGGGACTCCCAAGCCAACAAGTCCCTCAGCATTAAGCTGGTCTGTAATAATGGCCATTATGAACCGTGGATAAAGTATCCAACGGTTGGCAGTTTGTTTTGAGCCATATCTTTGAGCTCTGAAAATATTAATTCTGAAAAGTTTAGTGGTTGTTGCTCAAGGATAGAATACATTACCTGCTGCCATTTGGTGGACATTTGATCCCAAGACGACGTCTTAGGGGCCAAACATACATTACCATGTGAAAAATCAGGCGCTCAGCGTCATTAAAGTGTTTCTTCATGATGGTGGAGGCACTGAGATCGCCTTGATATCCATGTTGAGCAAAGGATAGATCTATGGTGCCCTTCGGATATCCAGCAGGAGAAGTAGCATCATTCAGTTGAAGAATTTTGCGGATTATTGCAGGAGTAATGACTACTTCTTTGTTGTTGACGACCGACGGAGAGGGGGTGTGTTCTCCCAGTGGTAACAGTAACGTTCATCCAAAATTGGTGCAAGGATTCGGCATGTAAGATGGGGTTCAGAAGAAATGCCTTGTTGTATTGGGACTGAACCATAAGATCGATAGCAGTATCGAACTTAGTCCAGATCGGCGATTTAGTGAGGTAGGCAACACAGTTGTGTCGCGGTTTAATTTGCATAGACGCCATTGAGAAGAGGGAAGTTTTGGAGAGGAACGTTAGGTTGAAGAAGATGAAGCATGAGAGCTAAGGTTAGGGTATTATATAGGGTACGGGTAAGGAAACGACTGAAGGATGTGGTGTTAGTCATCAGTAGTTTTAAACGACCGTTGACATGGTATTATCCTTTCAGACGTTGAAACAGCTGAAGTCGTGTGGTGTTAGGCATCAGTAGTTTAGAAAACTACTGAAGACCGTGGTTTTGACTTCAGATGATTGAAACAACTGAGGACTTGGTGTTTGTCATCAGTAGTTATGAAACTACTGAAGACAGTGGTTTTGTCATCAGCTGTTGTAAACAACTGAAGACTTGGGATTAGTCATCAGTAGTTATAAAACTACTGAAGACGTGGTTTTGCTTCAGTTGTTTAAAATGAAACAGCAGTTGTACAAACGACTGAAGAGAAAGTTCTTTCAGCTGTTTTCGTCAATTCTTAGCTTTTCAGCTGTTTCAATCTGTCCTCAACACATTCATCAGTCTTTTTGGCTGATTTCAGTTGTTTCATAGGACATCAGTACTTATCTGTTTTTACTGATTGCAGTAGTTGTAACTGCATCAGTAGTTGTGACTACATCAGTAGTTTAGAACAAGATGAAGTACTTCAGTACTTGTGAGACATTTAGCCTTCAGTAGTTATAAAACTACTGAGGGTAAAAGAGCTCATCAGTACTTATATGTGACATAGGTACTATGATCATCAGTATGAATTACTAAGATCATCAGTAGTTGTCACTTATTCTAGTTGCAGCATACCAAGCCTTAACACCAGGTTTTGGAAAGTTGAACTATCCAAAGGCTTAGTAAAAATGTCTGCAAGCTCATCAGCACTAGGCAAACTTAGGATCAATCAGACCTTTTTCAAAACAATCCCTTATAAAATGATGTCTGATCTCTATATGTTTGGTCCTAGAGTGCTGGACTGGATTTTTGACAATGCAAAGAGCTGAAGCACTATCCATTAACAATGGAGTCTTAGTCTCTGTAATGCCATAATCCAAAAGTTGGTTTTGAAGCCAGAGTACCTGAGATGTACAACTTGCAGCAGCAATGTACTCTGCTTCAGCAGTGGATGTAGCAACTGAGGTCTGTTTCTTGCTCTGCCAAGAAATCAAGCAGTTGCCTAGGAATTGACATCCACCAGAAGTTGATTTCCTGGTCAACTTACACCCTGCATAGTCACTGTCAGAAAAAGCAACTAATTTACCAGAATGTCCGGTAGAATACCATAAACCTAGAGATGGAGTGCCTTGCAGATATCTAAAGATCCTCTTGACTGCAATCAGATGAGACTCTTTAGGTGCAGCCTGAAATCTAGCACAAACACATGTAGCAAACATAATATCTGGTCTAGAAGCTGTTAAATACATCAAGGACCCAATCATACATCTGTAAAGTGTTTCATCAACCACTTTACCTTTCTGATCTGAGTCCAGTTGTGTGGTGCTGCTCATGGGAGTAGAACAAGGCTTACAGTTTTGTAAATCAAACTTTTGCAAAAGATCTTTTGTATATTTGGACTGATGAATAAAAATTCCATCAGCCTTTTGTTTGATTTGCAACCCCAGAAAGAACTGTAATTCTCCCATGGCACTCATTTCAAACTTCTGTTGCATCAACTTTGTAAAGGCATCACACAACTTTGGATCAGAGGATGCAAAAATGATATCATCTACATAAATTTGAACAAGTAGATTATGCTGCCCAGCTTTCTTAATGAATAAAGTCTTGTCTATGGAGCCTCTAGTGAAATTGTTTTCCAGAAGAAAGTTTGATAATGTCTCATACCAGGCTCTGGGAGCTTGTTTTAACCCATAAAGAGCTTTATCAAGCTTATACACCCAATTAGGATGTTTATTGTCCTCAAAGCCTGGAGGTTGACATACATAAACCTCTTCTTTAATTTTTCCATACAAAAATGCACTTTTGACATCCATTTGAAAACTTTAAGGTTTTGATAAGCAGCATAAGCTAAAAACAATCGAATTGCTTCCAGTCTGGCTACAGGGGCAAAGGTTTCATCATAATCAATACCTTCTTCTTGTGCAAACCCCTGAACAACCAGTCTGGCCTTGTTCTTAACAATAAGCCCATTTTCATCAGTTTTGTTCCTAAACACCCATTTAGTGCCTATTGCACACTTACCTGGAGGTAGAGGAACCAGTTCCCACACTTGCTGTTTCTTGAACTGAAGAAGCTCAAGCTGCATGGCATCAACCCATCCATTGTCCTTTAAAGCAATGTGATAATTCTTTGGCTCTTGCTGACTGATGAAGAGAGCATAGAAGCAGAAATTTGACAATTGACTTCTTGTTGATACTCCAGCAGTGATATCACCAATGATTTGAGACATAGGGTGATTCTTCAGATCTTGATACACAATGAGATCTGTGCAAGTGTTTGTAGCCGGTTCAGCAGCAACAGATGGTGATGGTGAATCATTTCCTTGAAACCAATCAGTGGATGGTAATTCAAAGGAAGTTGAATTCGAAGAAATCTCATCAGCATTTGTTGTGGATGGTGCTACTGGAGCTACAGGAACATCAGGTCTAGCTGAGTCAGGCAGCTGATCACTAAACCTGAAGAGGTGAGTACTGCAATCATCATCATCAGCAGTACCACCAGGTGGTGAACTGTTGACAGGAGCAACAGCAGGAGTTTGATAAGGAACATATTGCAGTATGTCCAAATCAAATAACTCCACAGGACTTTGTGGAATCTTGTCCTTTGGAGATTCATTAAACTTAACATGTAGAGTTTCTTCAACCATCTTTGTTCTGCAGTTGAAGACTCTGTATGCCTTGCAAGTAGATGAATAACCAACAAAGTACCCTGCATCCACCTTAGGATCAAATTTATGGAGTTGATCCTTTGTGTTGAGAATGAAACAGGGACACCCAAATGCTTTGAAAAATGAAATCAGAGGAGCCAAATGATGGAGAACTTCATATGGAGTCTTCATCAACCTCTGATTTACTAAAACTCTATTTTGCACATAACAAGCTGTGTTGACAGCTTCAGCCCAAAAGGTCAATGGCAAACCTGAGTCAGCCAGCATGGACCTTGCAGCTTCAATGAGGGTCCTGTTCTTTCTCTCCACTACTCCATTTTGTTCTGGAGTCCTTGGAATGCTGAACTGCCTTTTGATTCCCTTTGAAAGATAGAAGTCATCAAGTGTATGATTTCTGAACTCAGTTCCATTATCACTCCTAATACACTTGACTGGAAGGGAATACTGCTTCTCAATGTACAGCACAAAGTGAATAATCTTCTGAGCAGCCTCATCCTTTGAATGTAGAAAGAAAGTCCATACAAATCTGGAGTAATCATCCACAATTACCAGACAGTATTTCTTCTTTGCCATGCTCATTACTCTCACAGGACCAAATAGATCCATATGCAGTAATTGCAAGCAGGCAGTGGACTTGGACACTTCAATAGGAGGGAATGAGACTTTGTGCTGTTTTCCTTTTAAACAAGCAGTGCAGGTTTCATCACAGTGGAACTCCTTTATTGGTAAGCCTCTGACTAAACTATTGTGGCTAAGCTGATTCATGTTTTTGAGATTAACATGACCAAGCCTCCTGTGCCACAGTTTAGATTCTTGAGAAGAGGCTTTGGAAAATAGGCAAGGATTGCCTTTGAGATCTATCTTCTTAGAGAGATCTAAGGCATACACTCTTCCTGTCCTGTTGGCTTTCAGGAGAGTGTGATCATCCAACACCTTGTCAATCAAGTGCAAAACTTTGGATGACAGAATCCTACAGTTTTGACTGGTGAAAAGGGCAACATGGCCTTTATCACACATTTGACTGACACTCAAGAGGTTGTACTTGAGATTTTCCACATGATTAACATCATCAAATTTGATTTCTCCATTGGAGACAAAGCCCTTACCGATGATGTAACCCCTAGCATCATTGCCAAAAGAGACAAATCCCTTCTTTCCTTGAGAGTAGTCATGAAGAAGAGAGATGTTCCCAGTCATGTGCATAGATCCCCCACTGTCTACATACCAGATGCTACTTTGGCATGTTGAAGAACCCTGCAATAATAAACAATCAGTTAGTTTTAGAGACCCAAACCTTTTTGGTTTTGGGCCTGGTCTCATCAATAGATGGTAAACTAACATGTTTATTTGAAACAACAGCCTGAGAGGAAGAAGATGGTGTAGAAGAGGAGTCCTTTGGCTTGGACCTCCTTTTCTGTGGTTTCAACATAGGAGAATCTAGTTGGTTAACTCTACCCAACAGATGTTGTACCATCATCACCAGCTGTGTCTGATTTTGTGATAAAGCTTTCAGCTCATCAGACACATTGCTAGTGGAGTTAGATAAGTCCTATGTTGCACCTTCTTCTTTTGAGCACCCTCAGCTGTCACCTGTTTAACCCCTTCCTTTTTGGATTTCTTTAAGGACTTAAGGGTTACAGGATTTGATGTTGCTGATACAAATGTGGTCTCAAACTCAGTTTTCATTTTTACCATTTTCTCATTAATTTCTTCTTTTGTTTGAGTTTGGAACCTCTTTTGTACCAACAATCATCTGTAAGATGATTGAACAAACCACATACTTCACATGGTTTCTTCTTCATCTTAGGTTGATCATCAACTAAAGATGGTGAAGCAACAGAAGACTTGTTCTTCAATGCTTTGGAAGCATTGGTTGCTTTCTTGACTACCTTTAGTAGTCTTCAAACTTCTTTCTACTGCCAGTTTTCTTCTCTTCAGTACTGACAGCAGTTGAAGTTTGAACTTCAGGTGTTAAATCCTGCTCTCTAGTCCTTTCAGGACCTTCAGGATTAACCTGAGTTGATCAACTCATTATCATGTGAATGTCAGCATTTGAACCATCAACATCAGCTGATAGGTTCAAAGAGGGCTTGATGCTGACTGCTACTTCTGATTGTGCTGTATCAGAAGGTAGATCACATGATGTGATGGATTGGTTATCACTCTCACCATCAGATTCTACCTCTGCTCTTGGGGTAAAATCTGTAGGTGGAGCAGTGTGATTGTAACCAATTCCAAACTTCACATTTGAAGCAGATTGCTTACTAAGAAGCATTTCAAAACCTTTGCATGATTGTACCCATCTATCACACTCGACCTGGGTAACTGCAAGGGTTTCTTTGAGATCTTTGTACTTCTCTAGAAGTACTTCTTCTCTAGCCTTATCATCAATTATTTGGCAATTCAGTTATAAATCTCATCATTTTTATCTTTGAGCACAAACTCAAACTCAGCTTTGTTTTTGGAAATTATTTGTTCTAGCTCAATGTTCTTATTATTAGAGCTACATTTGCTTCTCTAATGGAAGCAAATGCTGCTATGCATGGTTCAGAACATAATTTGGCTTTTGCCTCAGAGGATACCTGTGATACCTGAGGTGTAGAGGCATTGGAAATGAAGTATCAGCAGACTCCAAAGCCATAAGAGCTAGATTCCCAAAGGGACTGTCACCACCATGTTGACCAGCACCTGAGAACAGTTGATCATGACCAGACAAGTCATCTGGTAAACTGCTCCAGTCAACAACTCCTGGGGTGAAGAAGCTGTGTTGTTGAGATGAGGTTGTTGATGAGATAGGGAAGGCTGAGGTTCTGGTAGTGCATGAGGTTGTGGTGTCATAGGAACTTGAACTTGATTTGACTGTGGCATGTAATAACAAGGGTACTGATATGGCATTTGACCCTGAGGAACAAAATATGCCGGAGATTGTTGTTGAGGATGATGACTAGAGGTGACAGGATGTTGCCCTCTGTGTTGTTGACTATTGCCAGGAAAAGTCACAAAGGGTGCAGTAGAGTTAGATCCAGTTGATCTACACTCTCTTGCAAAGTGTCCAAGCCTTTGCATTTGTGACACCTCAACTTGCTCTTGTCAAAACCAACTTTGGTTTTGCCAGAGAGTCCTGGGAATTTTCTTCCAGTTCTTTTATAGAACTTCTGAGATCTGATATTTATCAAGGCCATTTGGCTCAAAATATCCATCTCTTCTAAGTCATCATCAGCAATCCCCTTGAGATCATCCATAATGAAACATAGATTGTCATTATTACACCAGTAAACTGACCATCAACACTTACAAATGCAGAATCAGAAGTGCTTGAAGAGAAATTAATATGCTCATCATACTGGCATTCAGATGAAGCATATTCTGACTCATGACCCACCAAGGCAGTGTTGCCTTGTATAAAGTCTTCAGTGAGCTTTCCAGATGAAGACAGCTTTCTCTTCTGTTCTATCTCTCTCTCAAAAGTGAGCAGTTTCCCATGGAGTTGGGTGAGAGATAGTTTGTCCAAACTTGCACTGGAGCGTAGGACAATAGTATATGTGTCCCATCTCTCAGGCAGTGATCTGAGAAATCTGTTATTCATCTGAATATTGGTGTATTCAAGTTTGACCATTTTTAGTTCAGAGATCAAACAAGAAAACGCTCATATTGTTGAGTCAGTGTCTCACCTTTCTATGAGAGAATGTCTCATATTGTTGGGCAAGAATTTCTCTATTATTTGCCAAGACCTCATCTGTTCCTCCAAATTGTTCTTTCAAAGCAATCCAGAGGTCATGGGCAGTTTCATGATGCATTAGCCCAGAATAGATTTCATTGGGCAATGCCATGGCCAGAATTCCATGGGCTTTTGCATCAATCTCAAGCAACTTCTTATCCTCATCTGAGTATTGCTCCCTCCTCTTCGGAACCATTTGATTGGTTTCCGGTTATTCACCATAGGCTTGTGTGGACCATGTACCACTGATGTCCAACACCCTGCGCTGTTAACAGACAGGTGATGGAGCATACGTCTTTGCCATATGTTATACTCATTCCTAACCAAGCATTCGATGCTTGCAAAAGACACCACACACTCAATGAGAAACCAAGAAAAGATCTCAGGATGAATGAGCAGAAATACAGAAAATTCAATCTCTATAACCGTTTCTTGCAAAAACAAAAGCTAATTCAATCAAACTTAGATCTTGAATAGCAGTTTCAATGATCAATTATTAGATCGATCAATGATTAACCTGCTCTGATACCATTTGACAGGATCAGCGATCACAAGTTTGATGTATTGATACAAAGCAGCGGAATACAACTAGAATTAGACAAATTGTAGCAAGCAATCGATACTTGTAAGCATTAAGATCGCATACGGTTATAGGGAGAATATATATATTTCTGATTTCAAGGAATGTTTATAGATGTAGAATATTTCTAATCAATCAATCATTCATTCCATTCATTCACTCATTCATCCTCCAAATTACAATAGGTTGTCACTCCTTATATAGAGTGCAACAATCACTGCTGTTATCACGGAAAGTGACAACTGGCAGATCTAATACAAAAATAACTAATTCTTAACAAACTACTGAAATGTTCACAACTACTGAGAACATATCAGCATGTTAAGTACAAAATATAAAATACTGAAACTACAACGACTGAAGAACAAGCTCTTCAGTCGTTTTACAAAACTACTGAAACATAAAAATATAAAACTACTGATATCACAACTACTGAAGAAGTACTCTTCAGCAGTTGTGACAAACTACTGAGGCTTCAGTACTTGATCTTCAGACTTTGACCTTCAGGTGTTTCATCAGCTGATGACTTCAGTAGATATCATCAGCTGATGTCTTCAGTCTTGTCTTCAGACCTTGTACATCAGTTGTTGATCTTCAGCACTTGTAAACTCTTCAGCTGTTGTACTTCAGTACTTTGGTCTTTCAGCTTCAGCACTTGTGTTCTTCAGCTGTTGTACTTCAGCACTGGTTCTTCAGCTGTTGAGGTCTTCAGCACTTGATCTTCAGCTGTTGAAGTCTTCAGCACTTGTCAAACTACTGATGAGGCTTTCAGCGTTGTTGTGATACCATGTGGGACTTAGAGGTTTTCTGATCTTGGCTCATTGGTTCTTTTGGTCCAACAGATGTTTAGGGCAGATGTTCTAAGTTTGTGAATTTGCCCAAGTGTTCAAAAGAAAGGCGCTCACCCATGAACAGTTAATGCGGAGGAGTAGTTCACTAAGTAAGTTAATGCGGAGGAGCATTGACATTACTAAGAAAGTCCAAGGCAGATGAGTATTGGAGAAATGAAGATGAGACAGTTATGCGGATGAGCATGGTTCCCTAAGTAAGTCAAGGGATAAGTGGGGAAATATGGGGTGAACAGTTAATACGATGAGCATTAACCACCCCCATTAAGTAAGGAGACATGCGGAATGAGTATTTAGGAAATGCGATGAGGACTGATGAAATGCGGATGAAGTAAAACAAAAGTGCCAAATGCGGATGAACCTAAACAAATGCGGGGATGAAGGGAAACAAGGGCAAATGAGAATAAACACTTAGAGTACTTCTGACTTTTGGGAAGGAACAAGTGAAATTTAGGCCTTTGACTTGGGAGGTTACCGAGGGCTATATAGGTTGACTTTTTGAGGTTATAGATATATGATGGGCTGATGTTATAATGTAGTTTGATTTTGGCATGATGTGTATGATGGTTATGCATGATGGTAGGTATGATGAATGTTTGATGCTTATGCATGATGGTATGTGTAATGTATGTTATGTATGTATGATGCACGGTATGATGATGTGACTGTGTATGTTGATGTTCCTTATTGTATGTTTATTTCCCATGGCTTTACGTTGAATGTTAATGAAATGAAATTATTATGTAACGTAAAGTGGAAGATAATGAAAAGACAAAAATGATGAATGAATGCATGCATTAATGAACAAAGGAAAGTAATGTAAGTCTTGCAAGCCTTATATTGTGGAACACACTAATGAAGGGTGTTAGTCTAACGGTGTGTGGTTAGCTACCCCAGAAGGATGCACATCGGGGTCTTTCATTATGATAGACCATTTGTATAGAACCTTTGTCGCTTACCCTAGATACTATGGCCAAGTTTTGTGCGTCATGACGGGAGGTGTATGATAGACCTCAGCCCAGTATCCACTTTATGCATGATGGTAGGTATAGCACATGACAATGGTACACCTGAATCTACCTTTCGATACTGTGGCTAGCCTGCTGTGTGCCATGACAGAGGTCTATGATAGGCCCCGACCCAGTACCCGCTTTATGCATGACGGTGGGGTAAAGTTCATGGTTTTTGATGGAATGAAAAGAAGTAATGATGAATATATGAATGAAAGTAAGAAAGCATGAATGAATGGAAGTTAATGAATGAATGAATGATGAAGATAATAATGATATTATCTATGTGTACGTATGATGTATGTTCACATGCAAAGTAAATAATCGTTTTAATGAAAGTAAAGTATGTTTTATTATAAAACTAGAACTCACTCAGCAATGCTGACCTTTAATGCATTTTTTTCCGGTTGGTAGGTGAGCATTGCTGAGGATGGCGCAGGGCAGTTATTGGGCATTTTGGATGGCATTCTCTTGTACTGTTTTTGCATTGTAATGCAAAGTAATCAAAATGCGTAATGAATGATTGTATTAACTTGCAAAAGCAGTTATTATAAAATGAAAGTTATTTTAATGTTCTGCTGTGATGTTTTTATAAAAGTTAAATGTAATTGTATGTTTGTTGAGCAATGATTGGCCAGCTGTAAGCATCCCGGAACGGGGCCTTACGAGTTTGTATCAAAGCCAAAGTTTAAGTGAGATGGGTAAATTTTCAAAATAACCTAAACTTAAACTGAAAATGGGACGAAAGGGAAGGGATGCCAGTCCGAGTAGCTACGTGCCATCAGGTCTTTTCTTAATGATAACCTGTATTATGTGCGCATGTGATGTGGTTATATGTTGTTGGTAGATTTAGATACTGATATAGTCAGGATAGGTAATGCTGGGGGTATGAAGAGTAAAGTAAGTGGCTAATAACAACTGGCCATTGTAATTAGAGACTTACTATACTTGACATATACTGAGTTGTTCCCTTGAATGATCGTGTTGGTGTTTGAATCTTTTAGTGTGTGTTAGAGGATGTCTGGTGGTAGATCATCTAAAGCTTCACTGGGGAGGTCGTGGTACTGAACCAAGGGTTACGAGAGGAAGGCCTAGAACCGAAAAGGTGGTTCATGAAGAACCCGAGACCCCTCATCCGGAGGGAAGTGATGAGAGTGCCAATCTGAGAGCCTCAGTAAACGAGGCTGTTGTGAAAGAAGTTCATCAGGTCATGTAGACAATATTACCGTCTGTGGTGACCAAAGTTATCACGGCTGTGAGGGAAGGAGAAATGAAGGAAAGAAGTAGACCTACGGGCGAAAGAAGATAGCCCGAGACTGAGACAGTTCTGTCTGATGACGAAGAAGATGAGGAGAAGAAGGGTCTGTCCTGGAGGCGGCACGAGGCTGTAACTATGGAGTGTTTCAACGATGCAAGCCCCCTAATTTTGTTGGTAACGACACTGCTGTTGCTGCTCACCGGTGGGTGAGAGAAATGCAAGTTGTTCTGAACATCAGCGAGTGCCGGGAGAATCAGAGAGTGAAGTTTGTTGCACCACTATTTCGTGGACTCAACTTTATGCTGGTGGGACAATATTGTCCAAGCTGGGGGTAGTCGGGCTATTAGGAGAATGAGGTGGTCTAAGCTGAAAAAGTTGGTGATTGAGGAGTTTTGTCCTCACAGGGAGATGGACAAGATTGAGAGAGAGTTCTTGCAGTTGGAGGCGGGGATGATGACACATCAACAATATACCACCAAATTCAACGAAATAGCACAGTTGGTGCAGGATCACGTGATGCCCCTATCGCGAAAGATCAAGAGATACATTCAGGGTTTGCGAGCGGATATTCCTAGGCACATGATCCCCGCCCGACCAAGCACGTTTAGGTCGGCGGTTGATCTGGAAGGGAGGTTGTGTGATGAGAGAACCGTTGTGGTGGCTGAAGGTAGCAAGAAAGGGGGTGGTGACTAGAATTGGAGTGGGAAAAGGTTTGGTCGAGGTGGTGCCTCGACGAGTAACAAGAAGGCATGGGTAGACGACCGCCGTGTCGTCACATCTGGTGCAGGGTCAAAGAAGTGTGGTAATGTGGAAAGGAGCATATTGGAGAATGTAGGCTGGGATCAAACTTATGCTTCAAATATGGGAAGATGGGGCACATAGCAAAGGCCTGTCGTACGGTCCAATGTTTTAACTGTGGCATGGAGGGCCACATGAGTAGATACTCTAAGAAGCCGAGGGCTGAGGGTTCTGGGATGAAGAAGACTGGAGGTGAAGGACCGAGGGCGAGTGCCAGAGCATTTATGATCACGTAGGAGGAGGCTAGGATGGACCGTGATGTCATGTCGGGTACGTTTCTAGTAAACAAACTTTAGCCTCCATGTTCTTTGATTTCGGTGCCGGTAAAATTTTTATTTATGCTGCTTTCTATGCTAATTCGCTTGTTAGTAGTAAGAATATAGATGCGCCCTTTGATATAGAAAGTACCATAGGTAAGTCTACGAGGATTTTTAAGATGATAGAAGGATGTGATGTGGAATTAAAAGGTCATAAGTTTCCACTTAGACCATTTGTGATGACCTTAGGCGGGTTTGACGAAGTCCAGGGATGGATTGGTTAGCGGACTATGAGGCGAACATTATGTGTCGCAAGAAGACGATTCGTTAACAACGCCTGACGGGAGTTGGTAACGGTTTATGGGGACCGGATCACGACGATCCCGAAAGTAATCTCAATGGCGGTGGCGGGAAAGTGCATGAGGAGTGGATGTAGCACCTACTTGGCTTATGTGAAGGATGTAGAAACACCAACACCATAACTGTTTGATGTACTGGTTGTGTGTGACTTTCTAGACGTGTTCCCAGAAGACTTACCAGGAGTGCCACCTGATCGAGAGATTGAGTTTCAGATTGATTTGATATCGGATGCCCAACCTGTTGCCAAGGCACCGTATCGGTTGGCTCCGACTGAGATGAAAGAGACTATGGAGCAAGTGCAAGGGCTATGTGATAAGGGGTCTACTAGACCGAGTATCTCTCCTTGGGGTGCTTCGGTCTTATTCGTGAAGAAGAAAGATGGTAGTATGAGGATGTGTATTGACTACCGTGAGCTGAATAATTGACGATAAAGAACCGAAACCCCTTACCGAGAATTGATGATTTTTTTGATCAGTTTCAAGGTGTCAGTTGGTTTTCAAGGATAGATCTTCGATCGGTCTATCATCAATTAGAGATGAAAGAGCAGGATATTCCTAAAACATCATTTCGTACACGTTATGGTCACTACGAGTTCCTCGTTATATCATTTGGTTTGACCAACATGCCGCCTGCTTTTATGGATATGATGAATCGAGTGTGTTGGCTAATGTTAGATAAATTAGTGATTTTGTTTATTGATGATATACTGATTTATTCAAAGAGCGAGGACGAGCATATCGGTCACATACAAGAGGTGTTGGGAACATTGAGAAGGGAGAGGTTGTAAGCTAAATTCTCCAAGTGTGCATTCTGGTTACCCAAGGTTCAGTTTTTGGATCATGTACTGAATCCCGAGGGTATTATGGTGGATCCAGCAAAGGTGGAGGCGGTGATGCAATGGAAGTATCCAAAGATGCTATCCGAAATTCGTAGTTTCTTGGGTTTGGCGGGCTATTATAGAATATTCATTCAAGACTTCTCTAAGATCGCTTCTCCAAGGACCAAGTTGACCCGCATAAATGTAAAGTTCGTATGGGGTCAAGCTCAAGAGAAGGCATTTGAGGAGATAAAGGCGAGGTTGACTCTAGCTCATGTTCTGTCTTACCCGATGGAAGTGAAGATCTGGTGGTTTATTCTGATGCTTCCTACACGGGGTTGGGCTGTGTGTTAATGCAGAGGGGAAACGTTATAGCCTATGTATCCCAACAGTTAAGGTTCATGAGGTTAATTACCCTACTCATGATTTGGAGCTAACAGCTGTGGTCTTCGCTTTAAAATTTTGGAGGCACTACCTATACGGTGCAAAGTGCACCATATTCACCGACCACAAGAGCTTGATGTAACATCCGGATATTTTCTTTGAAGCCGATGAAAGTAGAAAAAGAAATAAAGTCCAAAGTCAAGGACCAAACTTGCCAAAACAGAAAGATCTTGAAAGAGTGGGGGATTAAGCGGGGAGGGCAGCCCACTCTCCTTCCCCACACTTCAAAAATTCACCCAAGAGAGAAAAAGGGGTTTCAAGCTTGGTTTTCGTGGATTCGAGCATGAAAGTTGAAGTGTAGCGGGTTGGATTGAAGCTCTACTTGAAGATGTCGTTTGTGTGAGTTCTAGACCCTCTTTTACCACGTTTTCAACTGATTTAGGGCTGGAACACATAGTAAAACTCGTTTTTGAAATGTATGTGTTGAACCCGTATGTATGTGTTTGTGTGTGATGCGAGTGGAGTTTGTTTTTGGGCTTGTGTGTGCTTGAATGGTGTTGTGGTATATGTTTCAAAGGTTTAGGATGGTTGATTTGGGCTTAGAACAGGTTTGTGAGGGTTTGGAGGCGGAAGAGTGTAGATTGGGTTCAGGATGAACTGCATTCTACATTAGCTAGGGTTAGGCGACCAAATGGCATGCGACTGAAGGCCATACGGCCGAAAGGAGTGCGAATGAGGTTCATTCGTAAGTGAGTCATACGACTGAGGTCTATTCTCTTGTGAGTCGTACGACTGAGGGCCATTCCCATAGGGAGTCATGGGACTGAGGGTCCATTCGCCTAGGTCCATCCGCATTAGGTCCATTCGCACAAGGTGTTGATACGCATTAGTGCTCATTTGCACAAGTCTTCATCCGCATTAGTTCCATTTGTATGGGACTCATCCGTATTGTGTCCATCCGCATTGGGTCCATTCGCATTGGGCCCATTCACCTGGTGTTCATCCGCATTGTGCTTAGTCGCCTGGGAGGCCATGCAACTGAAGGGTGCCCATACGCCCAAGTAGGACTTGTTCACCCGAGGGAACATAGTTTATTTACTGACTTTCGAGGGAAAATGCACATGTAAGTTTTGATGTGAAAGGTTCCCAGGGGTTCATGTAAGATGACCATTGAGACCATAGATGTTATGTTGGGCATGGATGACGATGATGTATGATGTTGTATGATTATGCATGATGGTATGTATGATGTGTGTTATGTATGTATGATGCCCGGTATGATGATGTTGATTGTGTATATTATGTTCCTTGCTTTGTATGATTATTTTTCTGTGGCTTTACGTTGAATGTTAATGAACGAAATGAAAAGTATTATGTAACGTAAAGTGGAAGATAATGAAAAGAGGAACAAAATGATGAATGCATGCATTAATGAATGAATGACAGTATGAAAGGCTTGCAAGCAAACGTAAGGAGGTTCACACCCAATGAAGGGTGTTAGCTCAACCTTGTGCAGGTGCTACCCCAGAAGGATGCACACTAGGGCTTGATCTGTTTGATTAAGCATATGTATGGAGGTTCACACCCAATGAAGGGTGTTAGCTTAACTGTGTGCGGGTTAATTACCCCAGAAGGATGCACACTGGGGTCCAATCCTTGTGATTGACCATATTTATGGGACCCTTGCCGCTCACCTAAGGTAACTGGAATCAGCTTCGTGCACAATGTTCGGGGTTTATGAAAGACCTCAGGCCCAGTACCGGCTTTATGCATACGCTGGGGTGCAGCACATGGCATTGGTCCGAATGAAAGTAAAGGTTTAATGATGAATGTACGGAATGAACGAACGCATAATGAAGATAATAATGATATTATCTATGTGTACGTATGATGTGTGATCACATGTAAAGTAAAGTATGGTTTTAACGAAAGTAAAGTATGTTTTATTTTAAAACTAGAACTCACTCAGCAACGCTAACTTTTATGTGTTTCCAGTTGGTAGGTAACGTTGCTGAGGATGGCATAGGGCGGCTACTCGGCTCTTTTGGGATGGCATTCCTTTGTTTAATGTTTTTGCATTGTAATGCGAATCAACAATGTTTTGAAATGAACGATTGTATTAACTTGCAAAAGCATTGTAATGATATGAAAAGTTATTTTTATGTTTCCACTGCACTACTTTATGGATGTTAAATGTAAAGTTATATCTTTTATGTGCAATGATTTACCAGCTGTAAGTGTCCCGAGGACGGGGCCTTACAAGTTGGTATCAGAGCCAAAGTTTAAGTAAAACAGGTAAATTTAAAAATAAATTTAAACTTAAACTGAAAATAGGATGCAAAGGAAGGGATGCCAGTCTGAGTAGCTGCGTGCCATCAAGTACTTTCGTAATGTAACCGGTATTACGTCTCATGTTTTGTGGTTTATGTGTTGTTTCTAGATTTAAATACTGATGTAGTCAGGAAACGTAATGCTTGGGGTATGAAGAGTAAAGTAAATGGCTAATCACAACTGGCCATTGTAATTAGGGACTTACTATACTTGACATAAACTAAGTTGTTCCCTTGAATGACCGTGTTGGTGTTTGAATCTTTCAGTGTGTGTGTGGATGGCCGGCGGTAGATCTTCAAAAGCATCACGCGGTGGAGGTCGTGGTGCTGAACCGCGACCCAAGAGAGGAAGACCCAGAGTTAAAAAGGTGGTTCATGAAGAAGTAGAGACCCCTTATCCGGAGGGTGGTGATGAAAGTGAAAACTTAAGGACCTCGGTGAAAGAGGTTGTAGTTAAAGAGGTGCATCAAGTCATGCAGACGGTCTTACCATCTGTAGTGACTGAAGTGATTAAAGCTGTACGGGAGGGGAAAAGGAAAGAAATAAGTAGACCTACGAGCAAAAGGAGACAGCCCGAGACTGAGACAGTTTGGTCTGATGACAAAGAAGAAGAGGAGGAAGAAGAGCCTACGCCAGAGGCGGCACAAGGCTATAACTACGAAGCGTTCCAACGATGCAAGCCCCCTACTTTTGATGGTAACGGCACCGTTTTTGCTGCTCACCGGTGGGTGAGAGAAATGGAAGTTGTTTTGAACATCAGCGAGTGCTGGGAGGATTAGAAAGTGAAATTTGCTGCCCACTCTTTTGTGGACTCGGCTCTGTGGTCGTGGGACAATATAGTCCAAGCCGAGGGTAGTCGGGCAATTGGGAGGATGAGATGGTCTGAGGTGAATAAGTTGGTATTTGAGGAGTTTTTTCCTCATAGGGAGATGGACAAGGTTGAGAGGGAGTTCCTACAGTTGGAGGCGGGGATGATGACACATCAGCAGTACACCACCAAGTCCAACAAGATGGCACGTCTGGTGCCGGATCAGGTGACGCCTCTTTCGCAAAAGATTAAGAGCTACATTCAGGGCTTGCCGGCGGATATTCGCAGGCACATGATCGTTGCCCGACCGTATAATGGCATAGGTCCGAATGAAAGTAAAGATTTAATGATGAATGTACGGAACGAACGAACGTATAATGAAGATAATAATGATATTATCTATGTGTATGTATGATGTGTGATCACATGCAAAGTAAATTATGGTTTTAACAAAAGTAAAGTATGTTTTATTTTAAAACTAGAACTCACTCAGCAATGCTAACTTTTATGTGTTTCCAGTTGGTAGGTAATGTTGCTGAGGATGGCACGGGGCGGATACTCAGCTCTTTTGGGATGGAATTCTTTTGTTTAATGTTTTTTCATTGTAATGCGAATGAACAATGTTTTGAAATGAACCATTGTAATAACTTGCAAAAGTATTTGTAATGATATGAAAAGTTATTTTTATGTTTCCGCTGCAATGTTTTATGAATGTTAAGTGTAAAGTTATATGTTTTATGTGCAATGATTTACCAGCTATATGCGTCCCGTGGATGGGGCCTTACACTTGAAGTACTTCTTCGAGCATAAGGACCTGAAAATGAGGCAAAGAAGATGGTTGGAGCTCATAAAAGACTACGACTGTGAGATCCATTACCATCCTGGCAAAGCTAACGTGGTGGCGGATGCCCTTAGATGGAAAGAGAGACCCGAAGCATTTTGGGTGAAAGCTTATCAGTTGATCATGACCTCGGATGTGATAAAGCAAGTCAAAGAGTTTCAAGATGAGGCATTGAAAATCTTAACTCCGAAAGAATGAGTGGTCTGGTTGCGGAATTGGGTAAAAACACACTTGGTGTTAGAACGCGATTTGGACGAATGTGGATTCCTCGTTTTGGGGATCTACGCGTGAAGATCATGGATGAAGTTCACCAGACTCGATACTCTATTCATCCCGGTGCTACAAAGATGTACCAAGACGTGAAGAAAGATTATTGGTGGTCGGGTATGAGGCGTGATGTGGTGGAGTATGTGAGTAAATGCTTACTTGTTTATAAGTGAAGGTTACGCACCAAAAGCCGTATGGGAAGATCCAACCTTTGGATATACCGGAGTGGAAGTGGGAGCACATGACCATGGACTTTATTACGAACCTAACGCATACCGCGTGAGGGTATGATGCCATATGGGTGGTAGTTGATCGTTGACGAAGAGTGCTCACTTCCTACCAATTCACGAGATGTATTCATCCGAGAGGTTGACGGATCTTTTCATCAAGGAGATCGTAACTCGTCATGGTTTGCCAGTGTCTATTGTGTCTGATCGTGACACCCGGTTTACATCAAAATTTTAGAAGAAATTCCATAATGCTTTAGGGACGAGGTTACATATTAGCACGTCTTATCATCGTCAAACGAATGGTCAGTCGGAACAGACGATTCAGACGCTAGAGGATATGCTTCGTGCATGTGTCATCAATTTTGGAGGAATTTAGGATGATCACTTACCATTAGTTGAGTTCTCATAAAACAACAGTTATCATGTCAGTATTGGTATGCCCCCTTATGAGATGCTATACGGTAGGAGATGCATGACACCCGTCTGTTGGGGTGATATGGTCAGAAGGTGTTAGGGAGCGTCGAGGTGATCGAGGCTACGACTGAGAAGCTTGAAAAGATCAAGGCCTTCATGAAGGTAGCCAAAGATAGATAGAAGTCGTATGCTAATAATAACGTACACTAATTGAATTCCAGGTGGGTGATAGAGTTATGTTGAAGGTCTCGCCTTAGAAGGGTATCATTCGGTTCAAAAAGCGGGGTAAGTTGATCCCGAGATATATAGGGCCTTTCCAAATCGTTGCTAAAGTAGGAGAGGTGGCCTATAGACTGGAGTTACCAGATGAGTTAAGTGGAATTCACCCGACTTTCCATCTATCTCATCTGAGGAAATGTTTAACAAACGAGGATATAGTTGTACCATTAGAGGATATCATGGTAGATGAATGGCTCAATTATGTGGAGCAACCAATGGCGATCATTGATCGAATAGAGAAAAGGCTAAGGAATAAAGTGGTTCCTCTTGTGCGTTTATAGTGGAAGCACAGGAAGGGATCCAAATCTATGTGGAAGACTGAAGAAGAGATGAGAGAGCATTACCCATGATTGTTTGAGGAATAACATGTTTCGGGGACGAAACCTATATAAGGGGGGTGGACTTGTAACGCCCGATTATTTTTAAAGACAAAGAAAGAAAGAATAAAGTGAAGAAAAAGAAAGAAAATATATTTTACCCTAGTTGAGTTTACAAAGTGTGAAAAAGGACAAAATCTTTGAAAAGTTGGTGAATAAAGGTGATGGCCGCCCATCACCCTCTCTTCACTCATAATCCTCGGATATTTTTAGAGAGAGAAGGAAGGAGAGCTGAATTTTTGGATTTTTGAAGAAGAACAAGATGCAAAATTCGAATTCAAGGTAAGAATTCATGGTTTTATGGTGTTCTTAACTCGCCTTGCCTTGGGTGTATGCTTATGTGTGTTTGTAAGTTCGGTTATGTGTGTTTTAGTGGGTTTCTAGGTGGTTGAACTCAATTGCAAACGAGTTTGAAAGAAGCCATACTCAAGAGCTATAAAGGTGAATTCTAGGACCTTTTTTTACGGGTTTTTAACTGATTTTGGGGCTGGAAATGCATGAATATATGCTTTTATAAAACTGGGTTTTATGCCCGTATGATTTACTATGTGTATGTTGCTGTTATGATGTGATGTTGGGCTATGTTTATGCTTGATGGTGTTAAGGTTATGTTTCTAAGGCTTAGAAGGTAAGATTTAACCTTAGAATATAATAGATGGTGTTTGGAAACTGAAATCTAATGTTTAGGGATCAGATGTCTAAGTTTTCAAATCTACCTAATTGTTCAAAAGAAATGCGGATGAACAGTTAATGCGGATGAGTATTGTTTACTAAGTAAGTTAATGCGGATGAGCATTGATCACTAAGTAAGTCAATGCGAATGAGTATTGGAGAAATGTTGATGAGCAGTTAATGCGGATGAGCATGGTTCACTAAGTAAGTCAATGTGGATGAGTATTGAGGAAATGCGGGTGAACAGTTAATGCGGATGAGCATTAACCACTAAGTAAGAGAAATGCGGATGAGTACTGAGGAAATGTCGATGATTACTGATGAAATGCAGATGAACTAAACAAATGCGGATGAACAAAGAGGGCAAATGCGGATGAACACTTAGAGTATTTTCTGACTTTTAGGGAAAAAGTGTAATTTAGGCTTTGACTTGAGATGTTCCCGGGGGCTATGTAGATTGACTTTTTGAGGTCATAAATGATGTGATGGGCATGATGTTATGATGTATGTTTGATGCTTTAGCATGATATGTATGTTTTTATGCATGATGGTAGGTATGATGAATGATTGATGCTTATGCATGATGGTATGTGTGATGTATGTTATGTGTGTATGATGCCCTGTATGATGATCTTGACTGTGTATGTTGATGTTCCTTTCAATGTATGTTTATTTTCCCATGGCTTTTCGTTGAATGTTAATAAAATGAAAGTATTATGTAATGTAAAGTGGAAGATAATTAAAAGAGGAACATGATGAATGAACGCATACATTAATGAACGAAGGAAAGTAATTTAAGTCTTGCAAGCCTTGTATGTGGGAACACCCCCAATGAAGGGTGTTAGTCCAATGGTGTGTGGGTTAGCTACCCCAGAAGGATGCACATCGTGGTCTTTCTTTGTGATTGACCATTTGTATAGAACCTTTGTCGCTTACCCTAGATATTGTGGCCAGCCTGCTGTGCGCCATGACAGGAGGTCTATGATAGACCTCGGTCCAGTATCCGCTTTATGCATGACGGTGGGTATAGCACATGACAATGGTACACCTAAATTTACCCTTAGGTATTATGGCTAGGCTGCTGTGCGCCATGATAGGGGGTCTATGATAGGCCCTGGCCCAGTACCCGCTTTATGCATGACGGTGGGGTAACGTTCATGGTTTTTGATGGAATGAAAAGAAGTAATGATGAATGTATGAATGAAAGTGAGAAAGCATGAATGAATGGAAGTTAATGAATGAATAAATGATGAAGATAATAATGATATTATCTATGTGTACGTACGGTGTATGTTCACATGCAAAGTAAAGAACGGTTTTAATGAAAGTAAAGTATGTTTTATTATAAAACTAGAACTCACTCAATAACATTGACTTTTTATGCATTTTTTCTAGTTGTCAGGTGAGCATTGCTGAGGATGGCGCGGGGCAGCTACTGGGCATTTTGGATGGTATTCTCTTCTTACTGCTTTTGCATTGTAATGCAAACTAATGAAAATGTGTAATGAATGATTGTATTAACTTGCAAAAGCAGTTATATTGAAATGAAAAGTTATTTTAATGTTCTGTTTCGATGTTTTTATGAAAGTTAAATGTAATGGTATGTTCTGTGAGCAATGATTGGCCAGCTGTAAGCGTCTTGGGAATGGGGCCTTACAACAAGTCGTTCATCCACCCGTGCACCTTTGTTGCTTGGAGTGGCCCTGTCACATCCAACCCGCTTCCCATTCCAGTTCCGATCACCACCACCCTTCTTGCTCATCTCAGCCACCACCACCTCTCTCTCGTCGTACAACCTTCCCGCCAAATCCACCGCCAACCTAAACGTGCTGGGTCGGGCGGAGATCATGTGCCTACAGATATCCCCTGGCAAGCCCTATATGTACCTCTTGATCTTTCGTGATAGAGGTGTCACCTGATCCGGGACAAGCCGTGCCATCTCATTGAACTTCATGGTGTATTGCTAATGTGTCATTGTTCCCACCTCCAGCTCTAGGAACTCCCTTTCTACCTGATCCATCTCCCGGTAAGGATAGAACTCCTCAATCACCAGCCTCTTCAACTCTGCCCATTTCATCTTTCCAATCGCCCGACTACCCTCAGCTTGGATGATATTTTCCCACTAGCACAAAGCCAAGTCCACAAATGAGTGGGCAGCAAACTTCACTTTCTGGTCCTCTCGGCACTTGTTAATATTCAAAACATCTTCCATCTCTCCCACCCACCGGTGAGCAGCACTAGCAGTGACATTACCATCAAAAGTAGGGGGTTTGCATCACTGAAATGCCCCGTAGTTACAGCCTTATGCAGCCTCCGATGTAGGCTTTTCTTCCTCTTGTTCTTTCTCATTATCCGAGAAAACCGTCTTAGTCTTGGGTGGTCTCCCTTCGCCCGTACGCCTACTCCTTTCTTTCCTCTCCCCCTTCCGTACAGCCTTTATCACTTCGGTCACCATGGACGGTAGGATCGTCTGCATGACCTGATGCACCTCCTCAGCTACAGCCTCCTTCACTAAGGCTCTTAAGTTAGCACTCTCGTCACCACCCTATGGATGAGGGGTCTTAGGTTCTTCATGAACCACCTTTTCAACTCTAGGCCTTCCTCTTTTGGGCCGCGGTTCAGCACCATACACACCAAGACCTCCACCCCTCGAAGCTTTCAATGATCTACCACTAGCCATCCTCTAACACACTAGAAGATTCAAACACCAACACGGTCATTCAAGGGAACAACTCAATTTATGTCAAGTATAGTAAGTCCCTAATTATAGTGGCAAGTTGTGATTAGCCACTTACTTTACTCTTCATACCCTAAGCATTGCCTATCCTGACTATATCAGTATCTAAATCTACAAACAGCACATAAATCACATAACATGCACACATATTACCGATTAACATTAAGAAAATACTTGATGGCACGCAGCTACTCGGACTGGCATCCCTTCCCTTTCCGTCCCATTTTCAGTTTAAGTTAAGATTTGTTTTGAAAATTTACCCGTTTCACTTAAACTTTGGCTCTGATACCAACTTGTAAGGCCCCATTCCAGGGATGCTCACAACTGGTCAATCATCGCACATAAAACATATATTACATTTAAATTAAATAAACACTACAGTGGAAACATTCAAAAATGACATTTCATTTCATTATAAAGGTTTTTGCAAAATAATACATCATTATCACATTACAAAATACTTGTTGCATTAAATCACAAAAGCATTATAAAAATGGATGCCATCTTAAAAAAGAGCCAAGTAGCCACCCTGTGCCATCCTCAACAATCTTTACCTCCCAACTGGAAACACATAAAAGTCAGCGTTGCTGAGTGAGTTCTAGTTTTAAGATGAACATACTTTATCATTCGTTTAAAACCATTCTTTACAGTCGTACGTGATCATGCATTATACATACACATAGATAATATCATTATTATCTTCTTTATTGTAAGGCCCCGTTCCCGGGACGCTTACAGCTCGCCAATCATCGCTCGTAAAACATATAATTACATTAACTTGAAATAAACGTTGCAGCGGAAACATTAAAAACATCATTTTCATTAAAAATGCTTTTGCCAAATAATACAACATTCGTTACACAATTTAATTTGTTCGCATTACAATGCAAAAACATTAAACAAAAGAATGTCATTCAAAAAAGCCAAGTAGCTGCACCGCGCCATCCTCAGCAATGCTCACCTGCCAACTAGAAAATGCATAAAAAGTCAGCATTGCTGAGTGAGTTCTAGTTTTAAAATAAAACATACTTTACGTTCGTTTAAAACCGTTTATCACTTCCTTTCAAATCATACTATACTGTTGTATATGATCACACATCATACGTATATACACATGGATAATTTCATTATTATCTTCCTTTCCTGTTCATCACATTCTTTCTGTAACTCTTTCTTTCTTTGTCACATTCTTTATCACTATCTGGATCAGTGTCTTTACCTATGCCCCAAACAAATGGGGTACTGGGCCGAAGATCATAATTGACTTCCATACCGCACATAGCTTGGCACCAGCACCGGGGTAAGCGACAAGATCCCAACTGTATACTACACCTCCAACATTATGCATAACTCAGGTACTGGGCTAAAGATCATAATTGACTTCCATACCGCACATAGCCTGGCACCAGCACCGGGGTAAGCGACAAGATCCTAACTGTATACTACACCTCCAAGATTATGCATAACTCAGGTACTGGGCCAAAGATCATAAATGACTTCCACACCGCACATAAGCACTGAGGTGAGTAATCACTATAAACACAACTGTAAGTTACACCTCCAACATTATGCATAACTCGAGTATTGGGTCGAAGATCATAAATGACTTCCACATCGCACATAGCCTGGCACCAGCACCGAGGTGAGTAATCACTATAAACCCAACTGAATACTACCCCTCCAACATATGCATAACTCAGGTACTGGGCCGAAGATCATAAATGACTTCCACACCGCACATAGCCTGACACCAGCACCGAGGTGAGTAATCACTATAAACCCAACTGTATACTACAACTTCACAATTATGCATAACTCGGGTACTGGGCCGAAGATCATAAATGACTTCCACACCGCACATAGCCTAGCACCAGCACCGAGGTGAGTAATCACTATAAACCCTAATGTATATTACACCTCCAACATTATGCATAACTCGGGTACTGGGCCGAAGATCATAAACCACTTCCCCACCGCACATAGCCTGGCAGCAGTACCGAGGTGAGTAATTACTATAAACCATGTACAAAATCGTTGTTCAATCACAAAGACTGGACCCCTTCGTGTATCCTTAAGGGTTAGTTCAACCATACGCAGTTGAGCTTATGACATTTTAGAGTTATGCACCTCCGTACATGTTGCTTGCAAGCCTCTCTCTCTACTTTCTTTTCATTAATGCATGCATTCATTAATTACGTTCCTCTTTTCATTATCTTCCACTTTACATTATATAATACTTATCATTCATTCATTAACATTCAACGTAAAGCCATAGGAAAATAAACATAAATAATAAGGAATATCAACATAAACATACAACATCACCATACAGGGCATCATCATACATACATAACATACATCATAAAATCATGCATGACACCAACCATACATCATCAATCATGCCCATCATAACATCAATGACCTCAAAAAGTTAACTTACATAGCCCCCAGGAACCTCCCAAGTCAAGGCCTACTTAACACTTTTTCCCCAAAAATTTAGAAAATATTCTAAGTCTTCATCTGCATTTCTTTTTCTTCATCCACATTTCTTTTTGTTCATCCGCATTTCTTTACTCATCCGCATTTCATTTACTCATCCGCATTTCCTTTACTCGTCCGCATTTCCTTCACTCATCTACATTTCCTTCACTATTCTGCATTTCCTTTGCTCATCCGCATTAACTTGTTCATCCGCATTTCCCCTTACTCATCCGCATTTCCTTTTTACTCATCCACATTTCCTTTTACTTATCCGCGTTGACTTTTACTCATCCGCATTGACTTTTACTCATCCACATTTCTTACTCATCCACATTTCCTTACTCATCCGCATTTACTTACTAATCCGCATTAACTCGTTCATCCGCAATAACATCACTTTGGAAAAGTCTAAAACTTAGGCGCATGAGCCCTATTTGGGCGCATTAGCAGCCCCATTCGCACCTAAACATCATATTCAGTCCCCAAAGACCATCTATCAAGTTCTAAGCTTAAATCATACATTCTAAGACTTAGAAACACATCCATAACATCATCAAAGATGAACATAGTCCAAATTCAAACTCCACCTGCAACATACACACATTCATACCTACGGGTATGAAACCCAGTTTTATAAAAACATACATTGATGCATTTCTAGCCCCAAAACAGTTAAAAAAAAGTAAAAAGAGGGGTTTTGGAACTCACCTTAGCAGCCTCTTCGGGTAATACTTCTTTCAAACTCGTTGCTACAGGTTCAACACCTAAAACCCACCAAAAACACACACCCAAACACACACAAACATTCATAAGCACACAACCGAGGCTAAGGACAGTTGAGAACACCATAAACACATGAATTCTTACCTTGAATTCGACTTTCTTCCTTCTGCTCTTCAAAACCTGAATGCTTCCTGCTCTCTTTGCTTTCTCTCTCTAAAATCCAATTAATATGGGTGAAGAGAGGGTGATGGGTGGCCATCACCTTTTACACCCACTTTTTCAAACATTTTGTCCTTTTAGACACTTTTTACCCTTCAACTTGGATAAAATATCTTTTCTTTCTTTTTCTTCACTTTATTCTTTTGTTTGAGTCTTCAAAAATAACCGGGTGTCACATTTATTCATTCGTTAACTTCCGTTCATTCATGGTTAAATCTTTACTTTCATCTGGATCAATGCCATGTGCTTACCCCACTGTCATGCATAAAGCGGGTACTGGGCCTGAGGTCTTTCATAGACCTCAAACATTATGCATGAAGCTGACTCCGGTACCTAGAGTAAGCGGCAAGGATCCTATACATATGGTCAATCGTAAAGATTGAACCCCTGTGTGCATCCTTCTAGGGTAATCAACCCGCACACAGTTGAGCTGACACCCTTCATTGGGTGTGAACCTCCATACATTTGCTTAATTATACTGATTAAGCCCCAGTGTGCATCCTTCTAAGGTAGCTTCCCTGCACACGGTTAAGGTAACACCCTTCATTGGGTGTGAACCTCCATACATTTGCTTGCAAGCCTTTCATACTTTCGTTCATTCATTAATGCATGCATTATTTTATTATGTTCCTCTTTTCATTATCTTCCAATTTACGTTACATAATACTTTTTATTTCATTCATTAACATTCAACTTAAAGCCACGGGAAAATAGTCATGCATAAAAAGGAACATAAACATGAACATACAACATCACGATACAAGGCACATCATACATACATCATACAAACCATCATGCATAAGCATCGATCATACATCATCATACATTGCCCATCACTTCATCTATGACTCCAAAAGATCAACTTACATAGTCCCTGGGAACCTCCCAAGTCAAATCCTACTTATCACTTTTCCCCAAAAATTCAGAAAATATTCTAAGTCTTTAGGCGCATGAACACTATGCAGGCGCATGAACACTATGCAGGCGCATGAACACTATGCAGGCGCATGAACACTATGCAGGCGCATGAACACTATGCAGGCGCATGAGCACTATGCAGGCGGATGACCTTTCAGGCGCATGAGGAACACTTAGGCGCATGAGAAACCTTCAGGCACATCAGCACTATTAGGGCACATGAGCATGACTTAGTCTATTCTGGGCAATTCTAGGCGCAAGAGCACTATGTAGGCGCATGAGTGCCTAGGCGCATGAGCTATCTAGGCGTATGAACACTTAGTTAATTTTGCCTATTTCTAGGTGCATGACTACTATTTGGGCGCATGAGGTCTCAGGCATATAAGGACACTTAGGCAGATTTCCATACTAGGCGCATGAACCCTATTTGGGCGCATGAGCAGCCTACTTCACACTTAAACATCATAATTTAGTCCCTAATCATTATCAAAATTATTCTAAGCTTAAATCATGCTTTCTAAGCCTTAGAAAAATATTCATAACAACATGAAACATAAACATAGCCCAAGATCAATCTCCACCCTCAACACACATACATACATACGGGTAGAAACCCAACTTTATAAAAACATTCATATATGCATTTCCAGCCTCAAAATAGTTAAAAACACGTAAAAAGAGGGTTCTAAAACTCACCTTTGCAGCCTCTTCGGGTAAGACTTCCTTCAAACCTGTTTGCTACAAGTTCACACCTAGAAACACACCAAAACACACAACCGAACATACAAACACACAAAAGCATGTAACCGAGGATAAAACCGGTTAAGAATACCATAAAAACACAAATTCTTACCTTGAATTCACACTTTTCTTTCTATTCTTCTTCTTCAAACTGAAAGCTCTGCACTTTCTCTCTCAAAAATCCCGAATGAAAAGTTGTAGGTGGCCAACATGGGCGGCCATCACCTTTTCCACCCACTTTTTAAATATATTGTCCTTTTTGACACAATTGGTCCCTCTACTTGAGCTTTATTTCTTTTCCTTCTTTTTCTAAACTTTATTCTTTCTTTGTTTGTCTTTATAATTAATCGGGCGTTACACTTTTACCTTCGGAAGTCTTTCATAGTTGCACCAAAATTGCTCTAAGTGTTTGTTTTGGTTGCACCAGCCTTACATGATCCAACACATTTATTCCATTAAGTGTATGTAAAAGACAAAAATACCCTTGGAGATTATATACTTGTATATACATGCCCCACACAAACCATCACCTACCAAACCTCCCACCACCGTTCTCCGCCTCCCACCGTTGGTCTCTGCCTCCATCATTGCCCACCATCTCTCTCTATCTCTCTCTCTACACGCAACATTAGAGATTATTAAATGAAGATGCATCAAAGGTTATAGATGGATTTGAGAAGCATTGCATAGATCACCACCTTAAAATCACAAACCAGATCTTTAATCAGGGCGTCGATTAAGGGTGTGTGAATGTGAAGAGGTATAGGGTTTGAATATGGAAGATGAAGATTTGAATTTCAGATTCAAAATTGGTTACATTATGGTTAGGGTTTCTACTTTTTTGGTGGTTACAATGTATGTGGTGGTGGTTTGATGTTGGTTGTGCTGGTGCTATGGTCGTGTCAGACAGATCATGAAGGAACTTTGATGGTAGTGGTGGCAACGACATGCTGGTGGTTTGAATCTTATGTAGTGGTGGTTGTTTTTTCTATGTTTCTCTTGAATAGATCGACTTCGATGGCACATCACTGGTTTGATTTGGGCTTGATTTTGGTGACGGTGGTGGAAGTGGTGGTGTGGTGTGACATCCGTCACCACAAGGTCCGCCAATTAACGAGGTTTTCGTTAACTTTTCCTTGATCGTTCATTCCTCATCTTTATTAACTCCTTGTACGGATTTCCTACTTGTTTTATTATCTTTGTGCTTGTGTTTCCTTCATGAACGTGTGCTATGCTTAAAACTTTTACAAATTTCATCGTTATTATCACTAAATATAGCATTTTTATATAATAATATTATTATTGATAAAACCATTTTTTAAGTACAAAATATCATTTATTACACTTCCGTCATTAATATAGCGAACACTTTTAAAGTCGTTTTCAACCGAATCAAACTTTGAGAACTCGGGGGCTAAGTGCAGGGACCAAGTGTGTCAATTTGCAAACTAGGGCTGGGTATATAAACCCCATTTCCAGCCCTAGCCTTCATTCTCCATCTTCTTCTTCTTCATTCTTCTTCTTCACTTTCATCTTCCTCCTTGCACCAAAACCGCCCCGTTTGGTCTCGTTTTCATCGTCTAGACTTCATCTACAACCTAGTCTACTCCACCCTTGCAGGTAGACGACTTTGGTTGTCCCTCTCTTGCTCGTTTTTTTGCTATCCATTTTAGGGTTTCGTGCGACTGTGCGTGTGTGTGCGATTGAGCCATGCAGATGTGTGATGTGTGCGATTGAGTCAATGCGGAAGAGTGATGTGTGCGATTGAGTCAATGTGGAAGAATGAGGTGTGCGATTGAGTCAATGCGGATGAATATGTGCGATTGTGGGTGTATCGCACGACTGAATGCCAGTCGCAGGAATGGAGGTTCAGTCGTATGAATGAGGCTCATTCGTACGAATGAGGCTCATTCGTACGAATGAAGGTTGACTCGTGCGTATGAAGGTTGAGTCGTGCGATTGGGTGCTGTGTGGTACGACTGAATGCTAGTCGTACGAATGAAGGTTCAATCGTATGAATGAAGCTGATTCGTACGAATGAAGGTTGATTCGTGCGAATGGAGTGTTGTGTCGAGCGTCTGGTCCTGTCGTGTGATTGAAGATGCTGTGTGTGTGAATTTCCTTCTTGAATGCCGTGTGATGATAAGGTAACATCAACACAATTGTCATTGCTCGACCACAAAGAATAAAGTCAACGCTATCGAGGCTATAAATACTATTCCAAAATCAAATCAACCTTACATTTTACCATTATCAACAACCGATTTATGACTACTAATATTTAACAATTTCTTCTCTTATAATAATGGATCTTTTACCCAATATCACTGGCAATGGCGATGGTTTCTAGTACTTGGATCTACATAAGATCTAACACGTTTGTCAGCTTGTGTGTGTTACGCGCGACCGAACCGATACAACCCGAATCGACTGAACATTACTATATACTTTTTAACATATCATTAATGCTTAACGATAACTGTCAATAGGTGTTGACCGTTCATTACATACTACATTTGGGGAACTT
>CM046443.1:15369090-15396590 GCA_025506515.1 Flaveria trinervia | reverse complement strand
GTAACTATGAGATTACATTGACACATACTTTTTTCTTCATGTTACAAGTATGTAATAATCAACATCCGATAAAATGAAAATATTTTAAGAATATGTTGCGTTTTTTTTACAAAGTAGCACAAGACCCATAAGAGAAAATATTGTGTTTCTTGAGTTTAAAGTGGTTTACATTGGGTTACATTTATGTTAGATCAAGAAAAAGGCTGGTGCAACCAAAACCAAATCACTTAGATAATTATGGTGCTACATGCAAAGACTTCCGAAGCTTAGCATGGAACTTCCGAAGGTTGTAGAGTTCTTCCAAAGATAAAGTGAAAGATCGGCTTCCGAAGACAGAACTCTACTTTCGAAGTCAAGAGCATGCTTCCGAAGGTTAAGCCTTAGAAGAGCAATCAGAAGACTACTTCCGAAGTAATAAGAAAAGAAGAAGTTCCCAAGCCTTAGAAGAAGCAGCCTTTTCTGAAGTACTTGTTCTTTCGAACCAGTGGACATAAGTATGGTCTTAGAAACTCCGTTGTAGACCTCTGATACTGCATGGCATTTTCTCAAAGAGCCATGCAGTTAACCATAATTTATTCCAATGTTTACCTTTTTATGATAGTACATGTTACCAACTTTAGTTGGTGACAAAAGGTAAGTCAGGGACAGGTCCTGACTACCAAATCTCAGATAAGACTTTATCCGAGATACCTTAAACTATAGTCTTGTAGTATAAGCTTTAGTTATAGGATGCCAGCTGATATCAAAGTATATCCGGCTGTAGGTAGTATTATATATAGTTTCCCATTGTAACTCGAAAAGATAAGCTTGTAAGAGTCTTGTAATATTTGAGTTGAGAAGCAATATATGCAAGTACCTTGAAAATTACTTTGTGTGTTCTATTTTACTTACTATATTGTGATCAAATCTTATTGACTCTACCTTCATTCGAGTGTTGTTCAAAGTGAGTTTGAGAGAAAAACAAAGTGTTAAGTGACCCTTAACCGATCCTGTAATTGGTATCAGAGCTTCTTAGGCTCTTGATTGCGTGATCTAACCATCCAAATCAACTTGTTTTTCACTCCTCCCTACAACTCACTCACTCAAAATGGCCCTTAACAAGTCCGAAGTAGAGATGGAACCATGACAAAGGCTCCCATCATTACTCTTGAAAATTTCAGGTTTTGGAGCAGAAGAATGGAAGGCTTCATCAGATACCAAGACAGCAAGATGTGGAACTCCATTGTCAACGACCCGTATAAGCCAAAGGTGGCATCACCTGGTGGAAACGGTGCCATGATTGAAAAGGCTGTTGAAGACTATTCTGACGAAGACCAAAAGAAGATAGACATCGATAGCAATGTTATGACAATTCTCATGACTGCAATACCGAACTCCATCATGGTGGGGTTTGAGCATAGTAAGTCTGCAAAGGAATTGTTTGATGCTCTTGCTCAGATGTACTCAAGCTCCAACGACTCAAAGAAGGACTCACTAAAGCAGAAGTTTGAGAACTTCACTTATATTGCTGGAGAGACCCTCAGCCAGCAATATTTCAGGTATATGGATCTTATCTCCTCTCTTCAGTCTCTGAAGATCACTCGCGAACTCAGAGATCTCACGAGAAAGTTCATGAGTGCTCTTCCAAATGAGTGGACATTTTACTATGTCTCTATCAAGAGGACGGAGAATTTGAACACTCTCACTATACTGAACTTTACGGCATCCTTGATGGATATCGTTTAGAGATGGAAAGTAAGAAAGGCCACCAAGCAAGCCGTCCTCTAAGTCTTCCTGCTAGCAACGCTTTAATGGTTGTAGAAGGCTCAGCACCCCCACAACCTCAGCACTACCTGACTTACCAACAGCTATCCTGCTCTTCTGGACCTTAGATCACTTTTCTGAGACTCCAAGGTCTCAACAGGCTCAACACAATTTCTTCCGGGAAAGTTGTGCCTTTGCCTTAGGAAGTGGACACTCCGTGATTTTCAATAATGTTTTGATGATCTCGAGTGTTTCAATCTAGATGATGTAAAGTATGTGGACATTGTCCAATAGATGGCTCTTTTAACTATAGAGCGAAGAAGTTTTTTAAGAGAACTGGAAGGCGATTGCCTCAAAACCCAACTACAAGAAGTTTGGGTTTGACAAGACCAAAGCAAAGTGTTACGACTGTAACCAACTCGTTCACTTTGCAAGGGAATGCAAGGCTCCTAAGACCATCTTGGAACCCCACAGGCCTCCACACATCCCTCAACCTCAAAGCCCACTGGGAAGTCAACTAAAAAGCTGCAATGGCTCAAGAAGTTGACTGGAGCTTCATGGTACATGATGTGACTCCTACTCAAGCTCTCATGGCAGGAACAGATGATACTCAGGTATATGAACATCTTTGTACTCCAGCCTGTATAGCTAAAGTTAAACTTTATCGGGATTACAATATGGAAATCAGATCTAATATTGAGTCTTTAAATATTTTAAAATCTGATTTTAAGAGAGCTGAATCTGACTATCAAAAGATAATTGAGGAGTCAGAGAAAACTGTGTCCCTTTTATAACATGAACACACCAACTACAAGACTCAAATCAAGGATCTGATATCCAAATTGTTTGAGGCTCAAGCCGGCTTGTCGTGCTGAGGCTCAGGCCAGGAAGCATGCTATTTTTGAGCAGAACTTCCAAGCTATTCTTGCATCATCCTCCTACTCCAACTCTGTTATCAGAATAAAGGAGGTTGGGAACCAATGAAATTGCTCCACCATACTCTTATGAGTCTATTAGACAACCTAGATGTGGTACTGAGGAGCAAGAGGTTCCAACTGCTGACATTTCCTCACTAGAGTTGAAGGATGAAGCAACAATAGTGGCCACCACAGGGAAGGAACAGGTAGAATTACCCATCTCCTCCTGTGAAGATCAAATCCTAACCACTAAGGCCATAAGAAGCAGAGCTAAAGCTGCTAGAAGAATGCCAAGAAAGTGGCTAAGTCTAAGCTGAAGATTGACCCAAAGCAGAAAGGTGTCTTTATCTCAGCTGGATTCCATGTTTAGGTACTTTTGATTCAGGAAAAGAGTGTAATACCAGCACTCCTGTCCTGCCAAAGGATCAGAAGTTGAAGGAAAGGTCATGAAGAGGAGAAGCCCAAGAAACAACAACCTTCACAGTCCCAAAAGACTAACATTGCATGCATAATGTGTGGTTTGCACAACCATATGGCAAAAGATTGATACTACAATCCTGCAGGCACACATTATGCAAATAATGTTAGGAAAGAAGTAGTCAGAAGGTTTCACATTTGGACCTTTTCAAACGGTTCAAGTGATGAAGAAGGAAAAGCTAGTTTCCGAAGCAAGGTTGCTTTCGGAAGAAAGGTTTCTTCCGAAGGGAAAATAGCCTCGGAAGCAAATGCTACTAAAGTTCGGAAGAACAAGAAGATTCCCTTGAAACCATCCCAGAAGAAGATTGCTTCAGAAGAAAAGGTGGTGAAGACTTCTTCCAAAAGAAAGAAGCTTCGGAAGAAGGCCATGCTGCAAAAGCCTATAGGCTCATCTTCCAAGATCGACCAAAGGATGGACTGGAAATCAAGGAAGATCTGCAGCCCAAACCTCTTCTTCAAAGACATCTATTTACCCCCATGCATATCTTTTGGTTCAATTATGTCATTATCCTTGGAAGAACCCAAGACCAACAAGGCTTGGCTTCCAATCAAAACTAACAATCTCATCTTATGAGCAGGGACATCCATATGATAAGAACAACAATGTCTGGATTGTGGACAGTTGATGCTCCAGGCACATGACTGGGAATAGATCTCTCCTTCAACAGTTTGAACACTATGATGGAGGTCCTGTCCAATTTTGAGGTGAGGCCGGAGGATATATTTCTGCCAGAGAGAGTATATCCAATGGTAAGTTAAAGGTTGACAAAGTTAACTTTGTCAAACAGCTTGAACATAATCTATTAAGTTTTTCTTAATTTTGTGATCAAAAGCACCAGATGCTTTTCATAGAACATGAGTGCATTATCCTCAAACCAAGGATGACCATTCCATCGGAATGGTGCTTCTTAGATCTACCAGGAAAGGGGATATGTACAAGCTAGATATGAACAATACTTCCCCAATGGGTGAAGTATCATGCTTTCTTTCCAAAGCTGATAGTGATGAGTCAACACTGTGGCATAAACGTATGTGTCATGTAAATTTTAAGACAATGAATAAATTGGTTAAAAATAACTTGGTAAATGGCTTGCCTAAAAAGGAGTTTTTCTGCAAAGATAACCGTGTTGCATGCCTAAAAGGGAAGCAACACAGGACCTCTCACAAATCCAAATGTGTTAACTCTGTCACTACTCCATTACACTTATTGCACATGGATCTTTTTGGTCCCACAAGTATAATAAGCATTGGAAGGAAATCATACTGCCTTGTGATAGTTGATGATTTTACAAGATTCACATGCGTATTCTTTTTAATAACTAAAGATGAAACTGCTGAAATATTAAAATCTTTTATTCTTAAAATAGAAAATCAAATTGATTACAAGTTTAAAATTATTAGAAGTGATCAAGGGACTGAGTTTAAGAACCTCGTTCTTGACTCATTCTGTAACTCAAAAAGGATTTCCAGACAATACAGTGCTCCCAGAACTCCTTAACAAAACGGTGTTGCTGAGAGGAGAAACATGACACTTATTGAGGCTGCTCGAACTATGTTAGCTGATTCAAAACTACCTCTTACATTCTGGGCAGAGGCAGTTAGCACTACATGCTATGTGCAGAACAAAGTTCTTTTAGTTAAGCGACATGGAAAAAACCCCTTATGAGCTATGGAACAAGTGGCCACCGTTCATTGGCTTTCTATAGTCTTTTGGCAACAGGTGTACCATACTTAACAAAAAAGACAATTTAGAAAAATTTGTTGAAAAGTCGAATGATGTTATCTTTGTTGGATACTCTTCTAGCTCCAAAGCTTATATAGTATACAACATTAAGAATCAACAATTTGGGGAGTCATCTAATATAGTTGTTAATGAGCACACTCCTTGTGTTAAGGGGAATGGCCCTGATCATATCTTTGATTTAGAATTGTTTCCAAACTATTCTAAACCATCCTATAAGAATGTTTTAGCTGGAACAGGTGCTCAAAATGATGTTGATACTGCTATTGATGATCAATAATTTGAGCTACCCAGACCTCTTCCAAATTCTCCAAGAGCTGCAATAAATGAAGTTTCCACCATTCACAGATCTGATAGCTTAACCATATCAAGGAATATTGAAGCTTCAACAAGTGAATCGCTTGTTGAGCCTCAAAACTCATCAGGTGATCCACCACAACACTAGGCAGAAGAAAGTAGTATTTTGAAGGAACAGGCAACTGTTAATACTACCTCACAGCCAACCATTAATGATGTTTCACATTCATTCAATCAGTCCTCATTGAATGCTTTGAAACAACAGCTGGATAGAGTGTACCAGCTCCTGAGCAGAACATGTCCAATATGGATCTATCTCTGCAACTGGAAATGATTCCTCATCTTAGGATTCATAACACTCATCCAACTGAGAACATCATAGGGGAGGTCTATGAAGGTGTGAGAACAAGAGGGCAGACTTATCATGGGAATGTCTGCTTGTACTCATGCTTTTTATCCCAGATAGAACCCAAGAAGGTGGAAGATGCCTTGAAAGATAGTAGCTAGCTTGAATCGATGCAAGAGGAGCTGCTTCAATTCAAGAGACAGAAGGTATGGAACCTATGTCCGCTACCATCTTGTCAAGTACCTAAAGGCACTAAATGGGTTTTCAGAAACAAGAGAGATGATAGAGGCTTGATCATCAAGAACAAAGATAGACTTGTAGTTCAAGGATACACCCAAGAGGAAGGAATCAATTATATTGATGTCTTTACACCTATTGCAAGACTTGAGGCAGTTAGGATCTTTATTGCTTATGCTGCATCCAAGGACTTCACTGTTTTCCAGCTTGATGTCAAGTGTGTCTTTCTATATGGGGATATAGATAGGGAAGTCTATGTGTGCCAACCTCCAAGATTCGAAGACCCACAACACCCCAACTATGTGTGCAAATTGGATAAAGCTCTATATGGGCTGTACCAAGCGCCTAGGCGGTGGTATGAGACTTTGTCTCAGTTTCTTCTGAAGAATGGCTACACTAGAGGTACATTGATAAGACTCTCTTCATCTACAAAGTCTGGAAAGGACATTCTACTTGTTCAAGTCTATGTCGATGACATCATATTTGGTTCTTCAAATGACCAAATGTGTAAGGACTTTGAAAGCATTAGGAAGAAAAAGTTTGAGATGAGTTCCATGGGAAAAATGGACTTTTTCCATGGAATTTAGGTGAAGCAAATGAAGGAAGGGTTCTTCATTAATCAATCTAAGTATGTTTCTGACATCTTAGAAAGATTTGAAATGAAAGATTGTAAGCCTGCCAAGACACCCATACCCAGAATGTCCTGACCTTGAGGGGGAGGATACTGATCAACATCAGTATAGGGCAATTATTGGTTCTCTGATGTATCTCACAGCGAGTAGACTTGATATCATGTTCGCTACTTGCATCTGTGCAATATATCAGGCTGCTCCAAAGGTGTCTTATCTAGCTACTGTTAAAAGAATCCTCAGATACCTCAAAGCAAAACCCAAACTAGGTCCCTGGTATCCCAGAAACAAGGATTTCAATCTTTATGGATACTCTGACAGTGACTATAGTGGCTGCAACATTGATAAGAAATCCACATCAAGAGGATGTTAATTTCTTGGTGGAAGGATCATCTCATGGCAATGCAAGAAGCAATTCTGTGTCTCTACATCAACTGCTGAAGCTGAATACATTGTTGCTGCTAGCTACTGTGCTCAACTGCTATGGATTCAGAATCAGATGTTAGACTATGGATTCAATTTTATGAGTACTCCTATCCATATTGACGACAACAACAGTGCTATCTCCATTACTGAAAATCCGGTGAAGCATTCCAAGACAAGACATATTGATATCGGGTACCATTTCATTAGAGATATTCATGACAAAAAATCTGATTAAACTAATCAAAGTTAACTCAAATGAACAATATGCTGATTTGTTCACCAAAGCTTTTGATGAACAAAGATTTAAGTATCTCATAAAAGCTATTGGGATGAAAAACATTGATTAGATTACCTCTTTTGAAAACCTTGTAATATCTAATGTTCTATGTCAATACAATTTAATCCCTGTTACAGAAGGTCTCTCTGAAATTTTCTAAGTATAAATTTCTTCCGAAGAGAAATTAACCCTCGGAAGCTATTTTCATATCTTTCGAAGCAAAATTTCTCAAAGGATATTTTTCTTCTCGGAAGAATTTTTGGTCTCGTAAGAAGTGATTGATCTCATATCAGATCTACTTCCGAGGCTTATACACACTCTCCATTCGGAAAGCAATCCTAACCTTCGGAAGCAAAGTCTTTGCTTCGGAAGTAAGAATTGCCTTCGAAAGACAAATTACCTTCGGAAATGTCTTATACTCGGAAGAGAGATTTTACTGTGTAACGGTAATCTCTTGGGCACCACACTGTAAAAAGCAAAGATTTTGTTAATGATGTCGGATTATTTAACTAATTTTGACCTTACCGCCACTGTCATTTCTTCCACTAAAACATCACATCACCTTATCGTAACCCCCATTACTGCCTTCCCACTCCCTTTTAAATAATCCCAACTACTCAATTTCATCTTCTTACTTGAAATTTTTACTGCCCTAGAAGTTTTCTCTACTCCAACTTTACCCTAGCTCAAATGGCACTCATTCACCTTTCTCCAATGGCACTGAACCCTTAGTACGACCAAGTCACACTTCTTGATTCTTCAAGAGATGATGACTTCTCTGAAATCATCTTCTTTCTCACCCAATCATCTTACTACACAGCCCTTACCATTAACCCCACTGTTTATTCCAATCAAATGGCTGAATTTTGGGAAATGGTCAAGTCGAAACCCTAAACTAGGATTCATGTACTAAGGTCCAGCATTTATGGACACGAGTTGGTCATTACTGAACAACTTATCAGGGAGCACTCGAGCTTCATGATGAAGGTGCTCCTACTGAATTCCCCAAAGAAGACTTAGACAGCACTTATATCCTCATCAGATAAGGTGGAGACATGAGCAGGTCGACAGTCTACAAGTACAACTTCTCCTACAACTGGAAGTTCCTCCTGCATGTTGTTCTCCACTGTCTGTCCAACAAATCTGGGGGATGGGATCAAATCCCTTATGAACTAGGATGCTTAGTTTATGGACTGGTGAGAGGCTCTGCTTCAATTACTCAAGATTTGTGTTTACCAATCTCATTGGGAATCTTCAAAGGGAGACATTTTTATGTATCCCCGATTCATTCAACACATAATCAACAGTGAGTTGGAACAAGTATGATTGTCTGTACAGCTACTCTGACTGTCCCTCACATGAGGCCTACCATCTTTAAGACTTTGAAGAAGGTGTCCACCAACTTCACTGGAAGGTACACTTCTCTACTTCCAGGTATTATTAAGCGCATAGCTCCTAGTGACATCCCTGTTCACCCCACAGGTGATGAACCCACACCAGCAACCACCTCCACATTGTCAACTGCCTTCTCTACCCATCACCATCACATATCAGAGACGTCCTAAATGAACCCTTGTTCAATCTACTCTGATTGAGCAAGCACCTCCTATTCATCCAAAAAGACTAAAGTGGAAACATGGGCTCTCACTCAGTCTAAGGTCTCATCATCCTTCTCATTCAACCTCAATTTTGGTTTTGAGTCTCCTCAGTCTCAAACCCATGAGCCCGACACCCAAACCATAGCTCTCAGGTTGAGTATCTACACTCTTCTGAGCAGCCAACAAGGGACAACCCCACCAAAGGCTCAATGCCTGTAGACATTGACCAAGGTCCCGGGTCAGTAGGCTTACCATCCCTATCCTTCACTGACCTTCTTTTTAAAACTAATGAAGAGATAACATCTCTTCACAGCAATGAAATTGATCTACAACAACCTCTCCAAGATCAACAGAGCCGGGAGAGATCCCTTTCTCTAACCCCCATCAGCAGCCCACAATTGAGGTGAGTCCATTGATGTGGAGGGGACTCATACAGATTCAGCTGCCACTACAGAAGGTACCTCAATGAACCAATAAATAGTGGTAACATATCTGAGACTGAATCGGTGGCAACCATGCCGTTTGACGACTCTGAAAGAGACATCATTCAGCAAGGGAAACTAGGGTGCCAAGAAACCACAAATGGTGGTGAGGCTGAACATACTAGATATGTTACCTCATCTCCCCGTGATTCTTCAAAAGAAGATGATGGAAGCATGAACTCCTCATAAAAGACCTTCTGTCTAAAGTCTCAAACCTTGAATCCTTGGTTAGGACTTTAGAAGAAAGGTCCACCACTCAGCAACTTGAGATTGACAATCTCAAGGCTCAACTAGAAGAACAGACCGAGAGATCTGTTAGGCATGTACCTGTTCAGGTCTCATTGACTTCTTCCTCTAGCTCATCCAGCTCTCAAGATGATGCTACCAAAAAGGGAGAGAATGTTCAGAGACAAACACTTGAGGACCCACTGACTCATACTTCAACCTCAACATCCTCTACTCATGTCATCACTTTGTCTGAGCCATATCAAGTTGTACTTCAAATCGACCCAAAGATGCTCAGAGATCTCTACAGAGTCTTCACCAAGTTTCTATTGAGATCCTCTACTGATCAGCCAAGCCTAGATGCTGCAATGATTTACTTTGACGCTGAAGAGCTTCAAAGGCTAACTGCACCTTCTACCACTATGGAAGTTGGTCAACCTAAGGCCACATGGAACCTAAGATTCATTTTGAAGGGGAAATAGGGACTGATGGCCCAACAACTGAAATAGCTGGGACAGAATCTGCATTTCCTCAAACTTCCGAAGCTGAAGTTAAAGCCTCGGAAAAACAAGCTGAATCTTTCGAAGCTAAATGGAAGCTGCGGAAGGACTGTTCAAGATGTCTGAGGAACTGATCATCATAGATGCAATCCTAGAAATGGCATCTGAGGTGAACAGTGAGGACTTTCTGAATCTACCTCTATCCCAGACACCCTTTCTGCCTCTCTCACAATCAGAATCCACTCTCCAAAAACCACCATAGTCAGAATCTTTAAAAGATAACAAGGGAAAAGGAAGATGACTGTGGAAGAGCTTTAGGAAGAGGAGAAGATTGAGAAATTAAAGAAGAAAGGAAGACTTCCAATTGAGAAGTTGCTAGCTACTAGTACAAAAGCAGTTACAGCCAATCAGGAGGATGTTAATAATAAAAGAAGAGAAGAGATAATTGATCAGCTCATCCAATTGGGAGCAGCCAACGAAGAAACACTCCTGCTACCACCAGAGGAGTTAGTGGAACTGGAAAAGGCAACCGGACTGCAACTTGAGAAACAATAAGAAGCAACCAGGTTTGCCTTAGAGAAAGAGAAAGAAGAAGTACAGAAGGAGGCTGACTTGCAACAAAGGAGAGATAGGATAGAATTTCTAATCTCCAGAGGCTTCAATCTTCAAAAAATCTCTCCACACGACAATGAAACAATTCGTTGGCTCTACAACAAAGAGCGGGATCAAATGGAGAAAGAGAGAAGAAAGGCTGCAAGAGAAAAGCTAAAGGAAAGGAAGAAGAAGGAGGAAGAAGCAAAGACCACTACAACCAGGAAGCTTAGTGAGAAGGCCTGGATGAAGGACTATCTTCAGGCTCATGGCTTCTCTGGAAGGCAGGTGGGTCCCATGTCAGAGAGGACACTCTAACATTATCAGTGAAATCAAGGCTGACATCCGCTTGGGAAAGAGAAAAGAGATGTACAGAAGGGTAAAGGGGATGACATTCACTGCAACTACTCAACCACAACTTGATCCTTACCCTTATCCTTCACCATCAAGACTGAGCCCTTCAACCCTGAACCCACATCCTTACCCTCACCTGTCTCATCACCTCAACCACCTAAACTTCCCATCCTTCAACCAAAAATACTTTCCAGAACCTCTGAACCACAACCTACCCAACAACCATCCCCTCAGCCTTCTCAACATCTTTCTCCTTAAGGAGTTCAAGGTAATTGAGACTAAGCTCATCAACTGCACAACTTTGAGCGAAGTCTCATGTGATGAAGATTCTATCAACACCACCTATGTTGATGGATCTTCTTGTTCCCTCAAAAGAGATCAATTCTTTGATTTACGTAGTGGAACATTGGATCAGGAAGCTAGACTTCTAGGTCTCAACTCAGATTCACTGAATGATGAAGAGAAGAAACTTGGAAGGGAACTGGTGACTCTGCTGGATACTAAGAAAGAGGACAAGATTTCCAGTCAGTCTCTTGTGCCTAGAAAAGGAATAATCTAGCGGAGGTTCGATGAAACCTCTCACAACTTTGTTGTTGAGAGGGAGAATGGCGAAGTTAACAGACTTAATGCAACCTCTCTATTACACTCCAGCAGATTTGATACTGCTGAGTTAGCAGAGAAGCCATTCTCCAACCCCTCTAACTCTGAAGCTGCTGCACTCATCAAAATCATCTCAGCAGTCTTCATCTAGCTGAGCTAACTGCAAAGGCCAAGATTGAATAAGAGTTGAGATTGAGAAGATAGGAAGACAAGGAAATACCTCATACCAAAGGCACTGCCCTTCTACAGATGGTAGAGGGTCCTGAATTGGAATCTATAGTTAGGTGGCAATATGATTACAGTTCCCATCAACTAACCCTTTTCAAAAGGCAAAAACAGAGGGTACATATTATCCAAGGTAATGGACTAGACTTCTGGTCTACCAAGGATTTGTACAAACTTCTCAACACCATATCAAGGAAGAACAAGAAAACAGATAAATATCTGCTCTCTTTGGTGTTGAAAGTTTTGAGAAGCAGAAACAAGTGAGGTTATGGTAGCATCAGCCTAGGGGAGTTTGTTAGATCAAGAAGAAGGCTGGTGAAACCAAAACCAAACCACTTAGATAATTTTGGTGCTACATGCAAAGGCTTCCGAAGCTTAGTATGGAACTTCCGAAGGTGTAGAGTTCTTCTCAAGATAAAGTGAAAGATCAGGTTCTGAAGACAGAACTCTACTTCCGATGTCAAGAGCATGCTTCCGAAGGTTAAGTCTTAGAAGAACAATCAAAAGACTACTTTCGAAGTAATAAGAAAAGAAGAAGTTCCCAAGCCTTAGAAGAGGCAGCCTCTTTCGAAGCATAAGTGGTTTTGGAAGTACTTGTTCTTCCGAAGCCATTTAACCTTCGGAAGACACTGCTATGAACCAGTGGACATAAGTATGGTCTCTGACATTCCGCTGCAGACCTCTGATACTACATGGCGTTTTCTCAAAGAGCCATGCAGTTGACCATACTTTATTCCATTGTTTACCTTTTTATTATAGTACATGTTACCAACTTTAGTTGGTGACAAAAGATAAGTCAGGGACATGTCCTGACTACCAAATCTCAGATAAGACTTTATCTGAGATACCTTAAACTATAGTCTTGTAGTATAGGCTTTAGTTATAGGATCATGGCTAGTATCAAAGTATATCCGGCTATAGGTAGTATTATATATAGTTTCTCATTATAACTCGAAAAGATAAGCTTGTAAGACTCTTGTAATATTTGAGTTGAGAAGCAATATATGCAAGTTCCATGAAAATTACTTTCTGTGTTTTGTTTTCCTTACTATATTGTGATCAACTCTTATTAACTCTACCTTTATCCGAGTGTTGTTCAAAGTGAGTTTGAGAGAAAAACTAAGTGTTCAGTGACCCTTAGCCGATCCTGCAATTCGTTTACACTGAAAAAATGTTAGTGATGTCATTATATTGGTTTACAGATTAGTTTATATATGGTTTGCATTAGTTTACATTGTCCTATAGATTGGTTTATAGTGATCATTACAGCAGTGTAGTTTTATTATTTTAGTTTACATTGTTTTATATATTGTATTTTATAAAAAAATTGCTACAATATTTATCATTTTATTAGGTCTTATTGTTTTTGGTTTTCATATATGTCTATTTGATGTAATTCACTATAAGTAATCATAAAATATTGCAAGTCAATGTAATGTAACACCTGGGTTATTTTTAAAAGACAAGATATGAGGAATAAAATGAAAAAAAAGCTATAAGGTCCAAGTGGAGGGACCAAAAGTGTCCTAAAGGATAAAACTTTGAAAATGTTGGTGTAAAGGTGGGCATGGCCGCCCACCTCACTTCACATCACCACTACTTTCGGTTTTAGAGAGAAAGACAATGGAAGAAGAGCAGAACTTCGGATTTTTGAAGAAGAAGTGAACGAATTCAAGGTAAGAATTCAAGGTTTTTAATGGTTTATGACGGGTTTTATCCCGGTTATATGCATATGTGCTTATGTGTTTGTGTATGTGCTCGGGTGTGTGTGTTTGGTGTTGTTTTTAGGTCTTTGAACTCATAGCAAGCGGGTTAGAAAGGAAGAAACACCCAAGTTGCATCAGGTTAGTTCTAGACGCTGGTTTTTACTTGTTTTCAAACATCTTTGGGGCTTAAAATGTATTAAATGATTTTTACAATATTTGAGTATGTATGCCCGTATGTATTGTGCATGATTAGATGTGATTCTTGAATGCTCATAGGTTTTTCATGTTTAGAATAGCCACATTAAGCTTAGAACAGATGGATTTGATGATTGGGTTGAAAACACATCGGAAACATGTGAACAGAAGGTCCATGCGCCTAGATAAGGCTTATGCGCCTGAATTTGCCTTAGAAAGATTTAAGTGTAATCCATGCGCCTAAACAGTAACCCATGTGCCTAAGATTACCTTAGAAATGTTTAATTACAGTCCATGCGCCTGAACAGTGGTCCATTCGCCTAGAAATGTTATCCGGACGACTAAATGTAGGGCCATGCGCCCCAATAGTGCCCATGCGCCCAAGTGGCTCATGCGCCTAAGTGTCCATGCGTCTGAATTACCCATGCGTCTAAGTGTTCATGCCCACAAATAGTGCCCATGCGCCTAAATAGTTTATACGCCTAAAGTGAAAAATGCTTAAATGTTGGCTGATGCGCCTACATAGTGATGAAATGCCCGAACAGGGCTCATGCGCCCAAATAGTTCCCATGCGCCTAAGCACTTAGAAAATTTTACAGAATTTTCTGGGAGTCTGTGCCTTAGGGTTTTGATCGAGGTTGACTAAGGGCTTATTAATGATGATGTTCCATACATGATATGATTACTTATTATTGTTCCTTATTATTGTTATTGCTATTATTATTATTATTACTTATAGTATGTGACTATACGTGGTATGTTATTATCATAATGTAAATTATATCATAATAATAAAGTGAAAGAGCAATAAAGAAAAGAAGAGGAACATTAATGAAAATGTTAACAAGCCTTGCAAGCTTACAGGAGGTACACGACCATGTTGTCGTTAGCTCAACTGTGTTGCGGGTTAGCTACCCTATTATGCACAGAGGGTCAATCAATTGAGATTGGCAGGACCTTTGTAGCGTGCCCTGGGTGATTGGGTCGGCCTTGTACATAGTACACAGAACCCTTTCGAGGGATATAGTTGACCCTCTCGGGCGATATAGTTGACCCTTTCGAGGGATACAGTTGACCGTTTCGGGGGATATAGTTGACCCTTTCGAGGGATATAGATGGCCCATCACCCGTTTTTCATCGCACATATAGTTGGGGTATTGCTCATTGGTCCGTATAGAAAGTGAAACATAAAGATAAAAGTTTACAGACAAGGCATACAGTAAAGAGAACAAACAATACTTATTCATATAGCTAACGCGTGCTCGCATATACAGTACAGAGTTGTATTTTACAGAAAAGTGTATTTTCATATACAACATATAGAAAGTATTTTATTACTTTAAAAACTAGAGCTCACTCAGCAACGCTGACTTTTATACATTTTCAGTTGGCAAGTAATTATTGTTGAGGATGGCATGAGGGTGAAGCCACTCGGCAGGGAAAGACTGACATCTATTCGTATTTTATGTTGCTGTTGTTTTGTAATGCAGTAAAACAATTCTTTTGTAATCAGTTAAACGATGATGTATGCTCAACAACAGTGGTTTAAATGAAATAAATGGTTTTTGATAAATTATTTCCGCTGCTTAAGTTTGTATAATTATAATGTTTAATGTTTTAACTGCTATGATTGACCAACCGTGAGGCTCTCCGGAAACGGGGCCTTACATGTAAGCATTATAACTTTACAAAGCAAACATAATGTAATTCATTTGTAACTTATTGTTTTCGTTACATGAACTTTATTGTAACAAGCTATTGTGTTTATATTGTTTATACGTTTATGTGTATATTTATGTTTAATTTTGGGTTTTCTTGTTAGTACACCAAGTTTCATTGTTATAATTCTCAAATTTAGATATTTTTTGGTTTATGGTATATTTTTTTTTATGAAGGGGATGGTGACTATGATGCATCAGATTATAGTGGTGTATTTACGTGATGTAGTTATAGACGTCCAAATTAAATCACAAAAAATATCAGGACTATGTGGGAATTAAAAAGAAAAATAATACGAGTTTAAGATATAATTTTAAAAAAATAAAATAATATAAAAAAGTTATAAATATATATAAAAATTAGGTGTAAAGTTAATTTTATAAATTAAATGAGAGAAAAGAGAAAGTTAGATGATGAGATTTGTTACCATCATATTTAATATGAATTTTTTTTTGTTGAAATGACCAAAATACCTTTTTTTATTAGAAAGATCAACTATCTCACTAAAAAACTTACCCTATATATATCTATATATATATATATGATATATATATATACATATACATGTATATACATATATATATGTATGTATATACATATATATAGATATGCATATACATATATATAGATACATAATATAATATATATAATATATATTATAATATCTATATATATATTATATATATATAAATACATATATATATATATACATATATACATTTATTATATAACATACATATAGATGATACAATATATATATACATATATTATAATATATATATAATATATATATATATATATTAATATATATATAATATATATATATATATATATCGTATATATATATGTATATATATGACTGGATCAGTGATCTCAAGTTTGATGGATTAGAGTGTAACGCAGCGGAATAAGAACAAGAATTAGACAAATTATAGCAAGAATTTGATATTCGTATGCATTAGGAACAAATACGGTTGTAAAGAGAGAATATATTTCTATGAAAAGGAATGTTTCAATAATATCAAATGTTTCTGCTCAATCATTCACCGATTACAATTAGGTTGACACTCCTTATATAGAGTGCAATCACTGCTGATATCACGGGATAGTGACATCTCGCAGATTTGTTACAAAAATAACTAAAACTTAACAAACTACTGAAATGTTCACAACTACTGAGAACATATCAGAGTGCTAAGTATAAAACATAAAACTACTGAGACGAAACTACTGAAACTACAATGACTGAAGAACAAGCTCTTCAGTCGTTTTACAAAACTACTGAAAGGAAAAACATAAAACTACTGAAAGAAAACCATCACAACTACTGAAGAAGAGCTCTTCAGCTGTTGTGACAACGACTGATACTTGGTCTTCAGCATTGTCTTCAGACTTTGTCTTCAGCACTTGTGTCTTCAGACTTTGTCTTCAGCACTTGTGTCTTCAGACTTTGTCTTCAGCACTTGTCTTCAGACTTTGTCTTCAGCACTTATGTCTTCAGACTTTGTCTTCAGCACTTGTGTCTTCAGACTTTGTCTTCAGCACTTGTGTCTTCAGACTTTGTCTTCAGCACTTGTGTCTTCAGACTTTGTCTTCAGCACTTGGTCTTCAGACTTTGTCTTCAGCACTGTGTCTTCAGACTTTGTCTTCAGCACTTGTGTCTTCAGACTTTGTCTTCAGCATTGTGTCTTCAGACTTGTCTTCAGCACTTGTGTCTTCAGACTTTGTCTTCAGCTGTTGTGGACTTCAGCAGTTGTTGTGACGTCTGTGGGACTTAAGGTTTTTTTGATCCGGCTCATTGGTTCTTTTGGTCCAACAAACTCCCCCCGAACCAATGCAGCCGAAACCTTAACTTTATTGAGGTCCCACTTATTGTTGGCGATAAGATTGGTCTTTTTCCTTCTTGATCGGCTAAGAAGATGACCCAATTAAGCACTGGCCTGGGAATAGATTTCTGAAATTTGGTTGGCATAGTATGGATAAGAGCCCTGACTTTGGGGAACTGGACACAGGCTGTGGTCCTATCCATGAAATCTACTTCCCATGTATAAGCCTGTAGGATTCTCTGGTGTATGCTCTGAGAAACATAATTTGTTCTTCCATGGTGAGATTTTCAGCTCCACCATCAAACAATCCTTCACGCCCATACAGCTCTGAAATGTACTTAGCCTGTTTGCCATTTTTGAGCTCAACTGTTGTGATCTGTCTGTATGCAAACTCATCTGGGTGAGTCCCTTCAAGTAACAGACTGAGCTCATTTTGTTTGAAGTTCTCAAGCCTTTTGTAGACTAACCCCTTTTTAATTACTCTATTCTCTAACATCTTTTGGGGTGGCTGTTTAGTTTCATAGGCCTTCTTGAAATCTTCTACAATTTCCCAGGGTGATACTACAAGGACCACTGTGATCTCTTCATCTACGATCCTTTTTACTTGGCCCTTGTATCTCAAAGGAATGTCTTTCTTCACAATTCTGTGAGCCACCCTAGGATCAGGCCATATTCTCACCTTTTCCTTTTGATATTGAAATGTGTTAGCAAGGGTGTACAATCTTAGAGCTTCTTTCTTCATACTGATTATTGATGAAGACGCAGCATACATTTTGTCTAGGCTTTTCAGCATCTCATCATCATGAAGCTTTTGCTGCTGTTCTTCTTCTATCTTCACTCTCACAGCTTCCATCTGTGAGGTGGGAGTGATGGGCATAGGTTTGGCTTTAGGCAAAGTTAGGACTGCGGAAAGAGGCAGCCTATCTTCTTCCTCATCATCCTCTTCTTCTTCTCTAGCCTCAGCACCCTTCTCTTCTTCTTCTTGGGTGCATCATCGGCTGTTGGTTTTGAGGGTAAAGAATTGGTTTAGTGGGTTGTGGTAGTGGTGATTTTGAAGTGGGAGGTTTTGCAGGTTGTTCTAGCATTCTTGTAGTGAGTGAGGCTTTTGAGTGTTTTGCTAGTTCCTTTCTGTTCCCAGCACCTGCCTCATTTAGTGCTTCAATCACCAATCCCTTAGTGTATGCTTCAGACGAACAGATCTTGGTGGTTATTGCCAAGATACTGTCCCTGGTCCATGATTTAATCTCGATCAATGATCTCCCAAGGTACTTTGCAATGAATCTGATCATGATCTCTAGTCTTTCTCTTTCTAATGCATCATAACTTGCCCATCTTGAGTTAATTTCTTCAACTTCAAGTCTCCTAATCTCTGAGTCAAGCTGTGCAGTATCGAACCCCTGTCTATACAGTTGATCAATAATGGAGTCCATTGATTTACTGTGTGTAGCATCCGCCATTTTGATCATCTCATCGAGTTCGAGTTCTTTTTCTTTTCCTTCAACCTTCCTCTTCTTATATGTGACATGAAAGTCTTTGTGACTTTCACCCACTTGATCAATGTCAGCTTCCTTCACAAACTCCTCTTCCTTCTCAGTCTCCTTTTCTTTCTTCCCCTCTATGCTCTTCCTCTTTGCTTTCACTGACTGACTCTCCCCCTTTTTGGTTGCATTGGTTGCAAGGGTTTGAGTAGCCAAAAGCCTTATGCTCACAATCTCCTCCACCAGGGGTTGTATGATTGAGGGAAGCCTCTCATCCATGGTTTTGATCACAATGTCTGTGATCATTGGGGTGATAAGAGGTAGGTATTGCTGAAAGATAGCAGTTGTTTGCTCAGAGGGGTTCTGTCCCTGAGAAGCAGTGCCAGAAATAGAAGCTGGTGGCTCGGAAGTTTTGAGTGGCTGAGTGTGTGGGAGACCTTCAGGTGAAGGTGCCATCTGTGGGTTTATGTTGGTGGCAAATGGACTTGCTGTTTGAGAGAATTGGTCAAGTAGTCTTTGTAGTCTACCGACTTCTTCCTCAAGAATTGTGTTCTGGGCCAGAACATCATAAAAGAAGCCCAGGTCATCATCAGCAGATGCTGAATCACCTGACCTCCTGCTTGTAGCAGGATGTACATGCACTGGGTGTAGACTAGTTTTAGCATGTGCCCCTTTTGCTTGGAACTGGGGACTTCCAGCCTCAGGACGATGTCCTTCATCAGCTATTGCCTCTGGTGAGGTCTTAGCTATGTTACCAGCCTCAGTCTGATCATGTGCTGATTCAGAAGAGGTGGCAGCCTCACCAGATGTTCTGGTCTCCATATCCACACCAGGAGATAGAACAGTTAAACCCTTGTGCTGTGGGCTGTCAGAAGCATGTTGATCCTCTTCCTCAATTGTTGTGATTTTCCCCTTTGTTGGTGTTTGTTGGGGAGGAGAGAGGCATGCAGCTGAGTCAGCACGTTTGCAATAATGAGAGTAGGACTTTGTGGGGCGGTTGCAGTGGGAGATTGGGTAAAAGCAGTATGCACCTGGGGAGAATGGTGCTCTTCAATGGCAATCTTTTCAAATGAGGAAGATCCTAGATTAGTGGGTACCCCTTCTTTGGTTGCTGCAGGCTCCTTTTGAGAGGAATCCTGAGCGGCTGTGGCTGGTGAAGTCCTTTTATCCACTAGGGGGTTATAACCAGTGGATATAGCCTGCGTTTGTGTTGCAGGGGCATCCTCAGGGGACTCATTTCCCTGAGTAGCCTTTTTTGTCTTCTTTTTAGTGGGTTTGGTGGGGACTTTGGATTTGGAGGTGGTGGCTGTGGGTCCAGCTGCGTGGGTTTGCGCAGCTTGGCAGCCATTTTTAGTGATTGGTCAGAGTTGTGCCGGGAGTATACTTCAGGCAATACAGCCGTAGCAGGGACTCCCAGGCCAACAAGTCCCTCAGCTTGAAGCTGGTTTTCAATTATGGCCATTATGAACTGAGGATATAATATCCAACGGTTAGCAAGTTGTTTTTGGGCCATATCTTGAGCTATAAAAATAGTATTTCATAAATATTTAAAGGTTGTTGCTCAAGGATGGAGTACATTACCTGTTGCCACCTTGTGGACATTGATCCCATGATGAAGTCTTGGGGGCAAGGCAGACATTTACCATGTGAAAGATGAGACGTTCGGCATCCTGGAAATGTTTTTTCAATATGGTAGATGCACTCAGGTTACCCTGGTATCCATGGTGGGCAAATGATTGATCTATTGTGCCCTTTGGATAACCAGTTGGGAAGTGGCATCATCCAGATTGAGGGTTTGGCGAAGAATGTCTGGAGTAATGACCATTTTTGACGATGGACAAACTTGAAGAGACTCTGTGTCATTCTCCTCAGAGACAAGAGTGACGTTTGTCCAGAATTGGTTAAGAGATTCGGCATATATGGTGGGATTTAACAGAAAAGCCGTTTTGTAAGGTGACTGAACCATTAAATCAATGGCGTTGTGAAACTTGGTCCAGTATGCGATTTTGTGAGATGTGCGACACAGTTGTGTAGAGGTTTTAGTTGCATGGTCGCCATGATGAAGAGAGGTTACAGAGTTTTTGAACGTTAGGTTGAGAAGAGAGAGAAGGTAAAAACTCTAAAGGTGGGATAAGGTATTTAAAGGGTAGGGTTAGAAAACGACTGAAGGTTTTGGTGTTAGTCATCAGTTGTTGAAACTACTAATGACGTGGTATTAACTTTCAGAGGTTTGGAATGACTGACCGTATTGGTGTGATCAGCAGTTGTTATAAAACAACTCAAGACTTGGTTTTAACCGTCAGACGTTGAAACAGCTGAAGTCTCTGATTTAGTCATCAGTAGTTATAAAACTACTAAAGATTTAGTCAACAGTAGTTATAAAACTACCGAAGACAGTTTTGACTTCAGGTTTTGAAACAACTGAGGACTTGGTATTAGTCATCAGTAGTTGGGAAACTACTGAAGACTTTGGTTTTACCATCAGTTGTTGTAAACAACTGAAGAATTGGTGTTAGTCATCAGTAGTTGTGAAACTACTGAAGACATGGTTTTGCTTCAGTTGTTGAGAAAGAAACAGCAGTTGGGAAACTACTGAAGACAAAAAGGCTCATCAGTAGTTGTCGTCAATTCATTGCTTTTTAGCTGTTTCATACTGTCCTCAACACGTACTCATCAGACGTTTTCATCTGTTTTCAGATGTTCATAGGACATCAGTACGTATTTGTATTTCTGACAACAGTAGTTGTAGCTACATCAGCTGTTGTAACTACATCAATTGTTTTAACAAATAAAGTACTTGAGTATTGAGAAGTTAAGCTCTAGTAGTTTAGAGAAAACTTCGGAGGGAAAATAACTTCAGTACTTATATATATGACAATAAAAACTAATGATCATCAGTACTGTGAGCTGAGATCATCTGTAGTTGTCATTTATTCTAGTTGCAGCATACCAAGCCTTAACACTAGGTTTTGGAAAGTTGTGCTATCCAAGGGCTTAGTGAAAATGTCTGCAAGCTCATCAGCACTAGGAACAAATTTTGGATCAATCAGACCTTTTTCAAAACAATCTCTAATAAAATGGTGTCTGATTTCAATATGTTTAGTCCTGTAGACTGGACAGGATTCTTGACAATACAAAGAGCTGAAGAGCTGTCCATTAACAATGGGGTCTTAGTCTCTGTTATGCCATAATCCAATAATTGGTTTTGAAGCCAGAGTACCTGAGATGTACAGCTGGCAGCAGCAATGTACTCTGCTTCAGCAGTTGATGTAGCAACTGAGGTCTGCTTCTTACTCTGCCAAGAAATCAAGCAGTTGCCTAAGAATTGGCATCTTCAGAAGTGGACTTTCTTGTCAACTTACACCCTGCATAGTCACTGTCAGAAAAAGCAACTAATTTACCAGAATGTCTAGTAGAATACCATAAACCTAGAGATGGAGTGCCTTGCAAATATCTAAAGATCCTCTTGACTGTAATCAAATGAGACTCCTTAGGTGCAGCCTGAAATCTAGCACAAACACATGTAGCAAACATAATATCTGGTCTAGAAGCTGTTAAGTACATCAAGGACCCAATCATACATCTGTAAAGTGTTTCATCAACCACTTTACCTTTCTGATCTGTATCAGTTGTGTGGTGTTGCACATGGAAGTAGAACAGGGCTTACACTTTTGTAAATCAAACTTTTCCAAAAGATCTTTTGTGTATTTGGACTGATGAATGAAAATTCCATCAGCCTTTTCTTTGATTTGCAAACCCAGAAAGAACTATAATTCTCCCATGGCACTCATTTCAAACTTCTGTTTCATCAAGTTTGTAAAGACATCACACACTGTGGATCAGAGGATGCAAAAATAATATCATCTAAATAAATTTGAACAAGTAGATTATGCTGCCCAGCTTTCTTAATGAATAAAGTCTTATCTATAGAGCTCTAGTGAAATTATTTTCCAGAAGAAAGTTTGATAATGTCTCATACCAGGCTATAGGAGCTTGTTTCAACCCATAGAGAGCCTTATCAAGCTTATACACCCAATTAGGATGTTTATTGTCCTCAAAACCTGGTGGTTGACATACATAAACCTCTTCTTTAATTTTCCCATACAAAAATGCACTTTTGACATCCATTTGAAAAACTTTAAGGTTGTGATAAGCAGCATAAGCTAAAAACAATCGAATTGCTTCCAGTCTGGCTACAGGGGCAAAGGTCATTATAATCAATACCTTCCTCTTGTGAAAACCCCTGTACAACCAGTCTGGCCTATTCTTAACAATAAGCCCATTTTCATCAGTTTTGTTCCTAAACACCCATTTAGTGCCTATTGCACACTTACCTGGAGGTAGAGGAACCAGTTCCCACACTTGCTGTTTCTTGAACTGAAGAAGCTCAAGCTGCATGGCTTCAACCCATCCATTGTCCCTTAAAGCAATGTGATAGTTCTTTGGCTCTTGCTGACTAATGAAGAGAGCATAGAAGCAGAAATTTGACAATTGACTTCTTGTTGAAACACCAGCATTGATATCACCAATGATTTGAGACATAGGGTGATTCTTCAGATCTTGGTACACAATAAGATCTGTGCAAGTGTTTGTAGCAGGCTCAGCATCAACAGATAGTGATGGTGAATCATTTCCTTGAAACCAATCAGTAGATGGTAATTCAAAGGAAGTTGAAGTTGTAGAAATCTCATCAGCATTTGTTGTGGATTGTGCTACTGAAGCTACAGGAACATCAGGTCTAGCTGAATCAGGCAGTTGATCACTAAACTTGAAAAGGTGATTACTGATATCATCATCATCATCAGTAACACCAGATGGATGACTAGCTACAAAAGATGATGGATTCATATGATCTGCAACAGCAGGTGGTTGATAAGGAAATATTGCAGAATGTCCAGATCAAACAACTCCACAGGGTTTTGTGGAATTGTATCCTTAGGGGATTCATTGAACTTCACATGCAAGGTTTCTTCAGCTATCTTTGTCCGACAGTTGAATACTCTATAAGCCTTGCAAGTGGATGAATACCCAACAAAATACCCTGCATCCACCTTAGAATCAAACTTTGGAGTTGATCCTTTGTGTTGAGAATGTAACAGGGACATCCAAATGCTCTAAAGAATGAAATCAAAGGGGCTAAATGATGTAAAACTTCATAAGGAGTTTTCATCAACCTCTGATTTACTAAGGCTCTATTCTGTACATAGCAGGCTGTATTGACAGCTTCAGCCCAAACGGTTAGTGGCAGACCAGAATCAGCCAACATGGACCTTGCAGCTTCAATGAGGGTCTTGTTCTTTCTCTCCACTACTCCATTTTGCTCTGGAGTCCTTGGGATGCTATACTGCCTCTTGATTCCCTTTGACAAGTAAAACTCATCAAGAGTGTGGTTTCTGAATTCAGTACCATTGTCACTCCTCACACACTTAACTGGTAGGGAATACTGCTTCTCAATGTGTAACACAAAGTTCATAATGGACTGAGTAGCCTCATCCTTTGAATGCAAGAAGAAGGTTCATACGTATCTAGAGTAATTATCCACAATTACCAGACAGTATTTCTTCTTTGTCATACTCATTACCTTCACAGGACCAAAAAGATCCATGTGCAGTAGTTGTAAGCAGGCATTAGACTTGGACTCTTCTATGGTTGGGAATGAAACTTTATGTTGTTTCCCTTTTAAGCATGCAGTGCAGATTTCATCACAATTGAACTCCTTTATTGGAAGACCTCTCACTAAACTCTTGTGGATCAGCTGATTCATGTTTTTGAGATTAACATGAACCAGCCTTCTATGCCACAGTTTAGATTCTTGGAGAGAGGCCTTGGATAACAAGCATGGATGGCCTCTCAACTCAATTTTCTTTGACAGATCCAAGGCATATACTCTTCCTATTGTTAGCCTTCAGGAGAGTATTATCATCCAGTACTTTGTCAATTAGGCTCAGAACCTTGGAAGACAGAATCATATAATTCTGGCTTGTGAAAAGAGTAACATGTCCTTTGTCACACATCTGACTGACACTCAACAGATTGTATTTGAGATTCTCCACATGGTTGACATCATCAAATCTAATATCTCCATTAGACACAAATCCCTTTCCAATGATGTAACTTTTAGCATCATTTCCAAATGAGACAAATCCCTTCTTTCCCTGAGAGTAATCATGAAGAAGAGAGTTGCTCCCAGTCATGTGCATGGATCCTCCACTGTCCACATACCAGATACTTCTTTGGCATGCTGAAGAACCCTGCACAATCATAAGAAACTAGTTAGCTTTGGAGACCCAAACCTTTTTGGTTTTGGGACTGACTTTATCAACAGATTTAACCATAGCTGGTTTCTCATGACTAACAGCTGATGAAGATGGAGATGGTACTGAAATGGATTTGGACCTGGAATTCCTCTCCAGTGATTTGATCACATGGGCTTCAAGTTGGTTAACTCTCCCCAACAGATGCTGAACCATCATAACAAGCTGTGTCTGATTTGAAGCTCGAGCTTTCAGTTCATTTGACACTCCAGAGCTTGTTTTTGATGAGTTCCTGTGACCCACCATTTTCTCCTTCTTAGACTTCACAGACTTAGTCTTATGTTATCATGAGGAACAATATCAGTTGTCTTCTGATAAACTGCATTCTTCTTAGTGGATTTGGTTAAGGCCTTGGGTTTATCAGGTTGAGATGATTGTGGTACAAACTTGGTCTCAAACTCAGTTTTCATTTTATTTATTTCTAGTTTAATGAGCTCATCCCTTTGGAGCTTTAAACCCTTTTTGTACCAACATTCATCAGATAGATGATTGAATTTACCACAAATTTCACATGGTTTATTCTTCATCTTGGACATCTTTATTGCTGAAGTGGAAACTACTGAAGGTGTGATCTTCAGTACTTTCCTCCTATCAGTACTAGGTACTAAAGGATTTGTAACAGCTGAAGACTGGTAATTCAACTGTTTTCCATCCGTCCTAATAGACTGTATGATGGATTCCTCAGCAGTTGTTAGTCCTTGTATTTCAACTGATTTGAAATGCTTTTCAGATGTTGGGTCTCTTTCAGTACTTGGGGTACATTAAGGAACAACATCTGAAGTACTCAGCTTCATATGAGTCTCAGTAGTTAGACCATCAGTCAATTTATTTGTTGAGATCTTAACACTGGTTTCATTCTCTGATCTTAGATTATCATTGGAGAATGACTCACACGATAATGTGGTTTGGAGATTGCTTTCACTTTCAGACTTAACTATGGAGTTAGGAGTAAAGTCTGTTGGTGGAGCAGTATGGCTGTAACCAATGCCAAACTTCACATTTGAAGCAGTTTGTTTGCTAAGAAGCATTTCAAATCCCTTGCATGATGAGACCCAGCGTTCACACTCAACTTGGTCACTGCAAGTTTTTCTTTGAGACTCCTGTGGTCTTCCAGAATAACCTCTAGCTTGGCCTTTTCATCATTTAATTGGCATTTAAGCTTATAAATCTCATCACTTTTACTGTTAAGAGCAGACTCATACTCAGCTTTTCTTTTGAAAATGGTTTTCTCAAGCTGAAGTTTTTGATTTATTAATGCTACATTTGCCTCTCTAATAGAGACAAAGGCAGCTATGCATGATTCAGAACATAACTTGGCTTTAGCCTCTGAAGATACCTGAGTTACCTGTGAAGATGATGCATTTGAACAGGAACCCTCAGTAGACTCCAGGGCCATGAGAGCAAGATTTCCAAAAGGGTGTTCACCACCATGTTGACTAGCACCAGCATCGTATTGCTCAGTGTGACCAGACAAGTTATCAGGTAAGCTACTCCAGTCAACGACTCCAGGTGTGAAGAAGCTGTGATGAGGTTGTGATTGAGATAGAGATGGTTGAGCATCTGGTAGTGCATGAGATTGTGGTACTATAGGAGCTTGAGCTTGATTTGACTGTGGCATATAATAGCAGGGATAAGGATATGGCATTTGACCCTGAGGAACAAAATATGCAGGAGATTGAGGGTGTGATGAATGACTAGAACCAGCGGAGTGTTGCCCTTTGAATTGTGAATTGTTATTTGGAAAAGGCAAAAATGGTGCAGAAGTGTTAGATCCAGTTGATCTACACTCTCTTGCAAAGTGTCCAAGCCTGTGGCATTTGTGACACTTCAACTTGCTCTTGTCAAAACCGACTTTGGTTTTGTCGGAGAGTCCAGGAAATTTCCTGCCAGTTCTCTTGTAAAATTTCTGATCTCTGATATTGATCAAGGCCATTTGGCTCAAAATATCCATCTCTTCTAAATCATCATCAGCAATGCCCTTCAAATCATCCATGATAAAGCATAGATTGTCACTATTATTACCAGAATGACAATCAACACTCACAAAGGCATGATTAGAATTGTTTGAGGTGAAATCTATATGCTCATCATAGTGGCATTCTGATCCTGCATACTCTGACTCATGACTTACCAAGGCAGTGTTTCCTGGTACAAAATTATCAGTGAGCTTTCCAGATGATGACAGTTTTCGTTTATGTTTTATCTCTCTCTCAAATGTGAGCAATTTCCCATGGAGTTGGGTGAGAGATAGTTTGTCCAAATTTGCACTGGAGCGTAGGACAATAGTATATGTGTCCCATCTCTCAGGCAGTGATCTGAGAAATCTGTTTTTCATCTGGTTGTTTGTGTACTCATGTTTGACCATTTTTAATTCAGAGATCAAACAAGAGAACCGCTCAAACTGTTGAGTCAGTGTCTCACCCTTCCTATGAGAGAATGTCTCATATTGTTGGGCAAGGATTTCTCTATTATTTGCCAAGACCGCATCTGTTCCTCCAAATTGTTCTTTCAAGGCATTCCAGAGGTCATGGGCAGTTTCATAATGCATTAGCCCAGAACAGATTTCATTGGGCAGTGCCATGGCTAGAATTCCATGG
>CM046443.1:15291590-15364090 GCA_025506515.1 Flaveria trinervia | reverse complement strand
GGTGTGATGTATGAACGAATAAGTAACAAACGTAAAGTATTATGTAACGAAGTAAAAGATAACGATAGAGTACGAAATGAACACATGAGATAACAAATGGTGAACATGAAAGTGATGGCTAATGAGATCCGTGTCGCGTACCCCGGTACTGTGTTAGTCTTCGGACATGAGTCGGGGGTTTGTTTATCAGGCCGCGGTGCAGTATCAGTCATCAAACATGAGTCGGGGGTATTGCATGAGACAAACGGATGATGAGATCCGTGTCGCGTACTCCGGTACTGTGTCAGTCTTCGGACATGAGTCGAGGGTTTGTTTATCAGGCCCTGGCACTATATCAATCTTCAGACATGAGTCGGGAGTATTGCACGAGACGAGATAATGAGGTGAGCGACTTGGTGTTGCAACAGACTTGGATAGAGTTCAATCCCTGTGATTGACTCATATGAGATCTTTGTCGCGTATCCCGGTGTCGTGTCAGTCTTCAAACATGAGTCGGGGGTTTGTGTACAGGTCCCGGCACAGCATCAGCGAGCATGAGTCGGGGATATTGCATGAGACAAAATTTGAGTAATGAAGAATAATGAGCTAAGAAATGAATGAATGAACGAATGATGATGAAGATAGTAATGATATTATCTACGTGTACGTATGTTGCATGACCGCGAATAAATGTAAAGATAGTTTTTAAAGGAATGACGTATTTTATTATATAAATACTAGAATCACTCAGTGTCGCTGACTTTTGTATGCATGATAGTTGGCAGGTATTTGTTGATGCTGAAGAGTTGCAGGCATGGATGCATAAGCTAGTGGAAGCATTTCGAGGCTGGCATTCGTATTTTGACATGTCTTTGTATTTTGAGATGAAAACAAATGTTGTAAATGAATGAAATGACATGTTTTTAGTTATTAATGAAAGTTTTAAATTCCTTTGCAAAATAAATGTATGTTTTATAATGTTTTATGTGCGATGAATGAACAACTGTGTGTTGCCCGGGAACAGGGCCTTACAAGTTGGTATCAGAGCCAAAGTTTAAGTGAAATGGGTAAAATTTTAAAATAAACCTTAACTTAAAGCCTTACACTCCAGAAACCACCTCTGGCCACCACCTCCATCGGAAACCACGCTAGCCACCACCATCGCCAGAAACTGCCGCCGCCGACCACCACTCCGCGGAAACCACCGTCGACGAAAGCCACCTCCGGCCGCCTCCGCCGCCGCCATCGGAAACCACCGCCGGGAACCACTGCCGCCGCCGGAAACCACCACCGTCGTTGCCGGAAAACCACCGCCTGCCACCGCCGCCGCCGGAAAACCACCTCCGGCCACCACCCCGCTCGCCATCACCATCTTAACTACTTTTACACTTTATTGTTTCGGTTTTTATACCTAACAAATAAAGCAAATGTATGATTCATTTATTACTAAGGTTCTTAAGTTTATGTTTCAAATTTACCTTCTAACACCTCAAGTTTAACTATAGACACACTTCACACCTTATACTTCTTGTTTTTTATTTTTCACACTCATATTATTTTCCTCTTACAAGATTTAAAAAAATATTGTTTTATAAATCTTTAAAGATATTACTATGATATACTTATTTTTATTTATATTTCGATGTTTATTTCATTCAAAATGAGGTTGTGCGAAATAATATACAATTTTATATTTCAATTTAAAAAACATAAATACATAATCTGTAAAATTTGATTTAGTTTTTAAATACATTCATTTTTTTCGTCCTACGACTATCAATATATGAATTCGTACATGGTTATGTTTATCACCTTATTTTCATGTTACAAAATGCTTATTGTAAATAACCTTTAGACATTAATTTTTTAACAATTTTGTTTTTTACATAAATTTCTGATTATTATTAACAATATCCCAGCAACGCACAGATCTGCGATTAAGTTGCTTTTTATATAAGGTTGCGAATGACATCAATAGCGTCCAAGTTTTGTTTTTATATAAGGTTGTGACTATCAAGTTTTGCTTTTTATTAGTATTATTATTATTATTGTTATTATTATTATTATTGTAATTTATATTAGTAATAGTAATATTATAATTACTTACAATGATGCTCAATTTCATAATTAAACTATCAACTTTCAAATTGAAGAATTAAAGGCAAACTAGTAAATAGGCATAAGCAACAGATAAGTTTCATAATGACAACTTTGGCCCTTACAAGAATAAACAACATTAACTATTAGTTAGCAAGAAAATACGAGATCTTACAGTCTCCTTGACTTAAAAGAATTTGTCCCGAAATTAAGAATGAAACTATACGAATAAGAACGAATATTTCTTCTTCATGTGCTCCTCACGTTCCAAGTAAATTCAGCGCCACGCTTATTCTCCCAACGAACCTTGACAACTGGAGTGGTTGTGGTTCTAGTCTTCTTCATGATGCGATACATGATCTCAACAGGTTTCTCCACAAAATACAATGACTTGTCGATCTGAATGTCTTCCAGCGGAACATGCAGACTTTCATCGGCCAAGCACTTTCTCAAGTTTGAAACGTGGAACACGGGATGAAATCCACTAAGGTCGGAAGGTAACTCCAGTTGGTAAGCCACCTTTCCAACCCTTTTCAGGATTTTAAAAGGTCCTACAAATCTCGGAGCCAGTTTACCCTTCTTTCCAAAGCGAACAACACCCTTCCACGGTGAAACCTTAAGGAGAACCATCTCCCTAACTTGAAATTCCAATGGCTTACGTCGCTTATCAGCATAACTCTTTTGCCGACTTCTTGCCACTTCAAGGTTCTTACTGATTATAGAAACTTTATTGGTCATATCTTGTATAAGTTCAGGACCAGTGATGAAGTTTTCATCAATGTCGGTCCAGCAGATCGGTGAGCAACATTTACGACCATAAAGTGCTTCGAATGGTGCCATTTTGATACTCAAGTGGTAACTATTGTTATATGAAAATTCCGTGAGGGGTAGATGCGTATACCAATCACCACCAAAGTCAAGGACACACAGGCGTAGCAAATTCTCTAAGTTGTGGATCGTTCACTCGGTTTGACCATCAGTTTAAGGATGGTAAGCCATGCTTAGGTCCAGTTGAGTACCCAAAAGTTCTTGCATAGACGACCAGAAGTGTGAAGTGAAACGAGCATCTTGGTCGGATATGATGTGCAGAGGTACCCCATGACGACTTACAATTTCATCGACATATATAAGAGCCAACCTCGATGTCTTGTAAGTATCACGTATGGGTATAAAATGTGCCGATTTGGTCAATCGGTCAACGAACACCCATATGCTATCATGTCCACGAGAGGTTCGGGGTAGCTTGGTTATGAAATCCATTGATATGTGTTCTCACTTCCAGATAAGAATCTCGGGTTGTTCAAGTAATCCACTTGGACATTGATGTTCGACTTTAACCTTCGTACACGTGAGGCACTTAGCTACGTAAGTTGCTATATCCCTCTTCATTCCAGGCCACCAATATTGACCACGTAGATCCAAGTACATCTTATCGAAACCAGGATGGATAGAACATAATGTTTGATGAGCATCATTCATGATAAAAGTACGAAGATTATCATGATTTGGAACCCAAATTTGATTTGTGAAGTACATCAATCCATTGGGTTTCGTTTCGAATCGGGTTAAAAGATTATGCTCCAGTTCATCTTTCATTCTTCCTTCTTATTGCACCACTTGTTGAGCCTCCAAGATACTAGACTCGATGTCATTATCTATTCTCAAGTTTTGCAACAGTACTGTAGTCTCGTTGACATCTAGTCGAATCTCAGTATCAAACTCACCCAAAGTGTCAAACCATTGTCGTTGATCGTGAATTCTTGGAATGAGATCGCCTTGTTATGAATCGTTCGGCCTCCGATCGAGCTACGAACACGAGTAGGTAGGCGGCTAGGGGGGCGGCAGGGCTGCGCCTTTTCAATAAATCTCCGGCCGCTCCGCTATTGGTGCGAGCTGTAAGGAGTCTTGATCTCTACAACATTTGCCTTACCAGGATGGTAACGAATGTCACAATTGTAGTCACTAATCAACTCCACCATACGACGTTGTCTCATATTGAGATCTTTTTGGTTAAGACGTGTTGAAGGCTTTTGTGATCGGTATAGGCAATGCATTGTGTACCATACAGGTAGTGTCTCCAAATCTTCAATGCAAAAACAACAACTCCAAGCTCGAGATCATGTGTTGTATAATTCGCCTCATGGACCTTCAATGTCTTCATGCATAAGCTATGACCTTCCCTCGTTGCATGAGAACACAACCAATGCCTTGTTTTGATGCATCACAATATACTGTGAAATCATCGTTCCTATCAGGTAGGGTCAAGATAGGAGCATTGTACAACTTGTGCTTTAACGCTTCAAAAGTTTCTTCTTGCTCGGACCCCCACTTGAATGGTTTATTCTTTTGTGTCAAAGAAGTGAGCGGCTTTGCGATCCTCGAAAAATTAGCAATGAATTTCCGATAATATCCAGCAAGACAAAGGAAAGAACAAACTTCGGTTGGAGTTGTGGGAACACACCAATTCTTCACAGCTTCCACCTTTGCAGGGTCAACGTGAATTCCTTGGCTATTCACCACGTGTCCTAGAAATTGAACTTCCTCAAGCCAAAATTCACACTTCAAGAACTTTGCATACAATTTCTCTTTCTTCAACAACTGAAGAACTTGTCGTAAATGTAGCTCGTGATCAGTGTGGGACTTGGAATAGATAAGGATGTCATCAATGAACACGATCACAAACTTGTCTAAATAAGGCTTGCATACTCGGTTCATGAGATCCATGAAGACAGCAGGAGCATTAGTTAAACCAAAAGGCATGACCATAAACTCATTGTGCCCGTAACGAGTACGGAACGCGGTCTTTGGGATATCATAATCATGGACACATAATTGATGATATCCAAAACGTAGATCAATCTTCGAGAATATATCAGCTGCTTGAAGTTGATCAAACAAGTCATCAATACGAGGAAGAGGATAGCGGTTCTTGATGGTAAGCTTGTTAAGCTCACGATAGTCGATGCACATAGGAAATGACCTATCTTTCTTCTTCACGAACAAAATAGGTGCACCCCAAGGCTAAGAGCTAGGATGAATGAATCCCTTCCCAGATAGTTCTTCAAGTTGACTAGAGAGTTCTTGCATTTCTGATGGTGCAAGTCGATATGGTGACTTAGCCACGGGGTTTGCTCCCGAAATCAAATCAATTTTAAACTCGACTTCACACACGGGAGGTAAACCACTAAGGTCATCGGGAAATACTTCAGGAATGTCTCGTACGATCGGGACATCCTTAAGTTCTTTCCCTTTGACTTTCGTGTTGACCAAGTAAGCCAAGAAGGCCATATACTTCTTGCTTAAGCACATTCGGGCTTGAGTGCAAGACATGAGTTTAAGCCCTTGGGAGGATTTTTCACCGAACACCTTTAATGTGTCACCAGAGGGTAGCAGTATACGAATACACTTCTCAAAACAAATGATCTCGGTATGGTGTTTGGCTAACCAATCCATACCAATGATGACGTCAAAGCTTCCAATTTTCATAGGAATGAGATCGATAAGAAAATCGTGAGCGTCAAGACTTAAGATGCAATCCGGATAACGACATCAACGATGATCGGTTCTCCATCGGCAACTTCAATGGTGAGAGGTCTTTCTAGTTTCGTATGTGGCTGAGCAAGTATGGGTTCAAACTCTAACGAAACAAAACTCTTATCGGCTCCAGAGTCAAATAGGACATATGCATAAGTTTTATTTATAAGAAACATACCTGTTCAATTTTAAAGGTATTTAATGATACAGGTAACGCAAGAAAAGAGTTACATCATAAAAGTTAAAGGTAAGTTAACATACCATTCACCATATTGTTGTTTGCTTGTGCTCGATTTGCATTGATGTTGAAAGCACGTCCTCGGGCTTGTGGAACATTACCCACAAGACGAGGGCATTGTGGGCGGAAATGACCAGGTTCCCCACAATTGTAGCTAAGACGGTTTGTGACCATTGCGATGTTGTTACGTGCACGGTGACAAGTCGCCACAAGTGACCATATTACCACATAAGGTACAGATACGGCATGGTTGATTCCCCGTATGATGATACCTACAAGTGTTGCACATAGGTTAAGGACCAGCATAGGCCCTAGCCCCAGACACTTGTGCCACAGGTGAAGCCGCAGGTACTAGTTGCCTTTGAGGTTGTTTGGGTGCAGCCACAACATAGTTACGCGTCGGTGTGAACTTGCGCTTCTTGTTGTTGTTGTTGTAAGATGGCTCAGCTTTAGTCTCCTTAACGGCCTCGGTAGCCGTCTTTTCCACCTTCTTTGCACCCTTCACATACATGGTGCCCGCTCGTATATGATTCTCGGCGAGTTGAGCGGTGATAGTAATGGCTTCTCCAAGGTTGTGGGTCGGCTACCCACCACAACATCTTGTATTTGCGGTAGTACCCCCTTGATGAACTTCTTGATGTTGCGGGGGACGGTGTCGACCATGTGAGGTAGTAGTATACTCAACTCATGATGCCTAGTTGTGTAAGCCAAATGACACCCATCTTGCTTCAAGTTCCAGAATTCTTCTTCAAAGTTTTGCAAATCACTTCTCGGGTATAACTTCGCAATGGCGATGTTATTGAACTCATCCCAAGAGAGTGCCAAAATAGCATCAGCTCCTCGATTTCTCTTCTCGCTATTCCACCAGGTAAGTGCCCTTTGTTGGAGCGTACTAGTGGCATAACAAACTTTGAGTGCCTCGGGACACTCACAATTGACCAAAGTGTTCTCCATACTCTCGAACTACTCAAGAAGACCAGTGGCTCCTTCCTTGCCACTAAAACTACTGGGCTTGCAAGAGCTAAAATGCTTGAAGGTACAAGTTTGGTTGTTGCGTCCTTGGTTAGCACTATTCTCTCCTTGACCATTTGCATTGTTGCTAGAGTTGGTCATTACGGTGCTATTGAGTTCAGCAACCATGGTCGAGATGACGGCAGCTATTTGCCGGGCAATCATGGCGGCTAGCTTATGATCGGAAATTCCATGCTTTCCATGATGAAGAGACATCCTGGAATATGCAAAATGAGTTAGACACGAGAAAGAGAATAACAAAGGGTATATTTCAAACAAGGATAAGTCAAGAGTTGTAAGGCACATGGAATGGTTCCATTTGGTAATGCATTACCATTTGGAAATGTTGACACGTCAAGGTAAATTGTCTCATTCGCCTTAGAAACTTGTGTATGTTGACCATAGTTTATCACTCATCCCAGAAATCCTCAGGTAAGCATAATTAGTCCTGTAGGATTTATGTGATATGCTTGCCTTAGCCCAAGGGCCTTTTGCCAGAAAAACCAGGATATAGGTGTCTATGAGTCACACAAATTTCTTAGGTTCATGAAATCAAAACCTTGATAAGATTTACATAGATTAGACATAAGTCTAAAGATCCAAGTCATAAGCATTAGTATACGATTCCACATGTCGTCAAGAATAAGATTAAGAAGTTTTATTATCGGGGAGAGTCAAAGAGTCAAGAATAAGTTTAGGGAGACAAGTAACAAAGTTTTAGCAATTACAAGGCAATCCTATGCTAAGGCATCAAGTTGCACATAAGTATGGCATAGCATTATGTAGCACGCAAAACAATATAAACATTTACAAGAATATTAATATTATTCTATGAGGTTCATGCATAAACTATAGTCTAGGTCACCATTTCTAATAACCTAAATCCCTATAGTTATGGGCTCTGATACCAATCTGTCACACCCCAACCTTGACGGCGGAAACATCGAGATATGATGGTAGATTGTTCACAACCACATAACGTTATATTTAAATGTACATAATAAAATTTATAAGGTTCAAAAGGAAGTACAAACATAACTCTCAAACATGAAATAATTCCAAGCATAACATAACAAAACATAATCCTTTTATTCAATTAACTAGGTCCAAATCCTAGATTATTGGGTGCTTCATTTGATAACTTAAACTTGGGCATTACCTGAAGTATGATAAAATAAAAGGTCAACTAAAAAATTAGTGAGTTTCCAAGGTTTCATACATAATATAACAAGGTTACAAGTAGCAATTCATGTCATAGGTTATAAGTTAGCAAGGTTATAGAACACATATCGTTACAACCAAATCTCGACTTGATTACAAGTATATATGATTGGCTAAGTGTATTTGGTTCCCATGATAAACAAGTGTACGTCATCAGGAGCCGGTAATACCTCGGCTTTAGCACCAAATAGGCTTGTCAGGCCCAAAGATCTAAGGCGTCATCAGGCTAGCAATAGTTAATGTTTGCAAAAAAATATGCATCTCATATAATCACTTACAACACACAAATAACCATGACAAAATATAAAGATGAATTGCAAGTGCTTTACAAGTTCAAACGTTTATAAGTGTATGATCTATAAGTATCATGTTTCACCCCAAATAGTGTGAAAAACATAAAAAGGGGCAAGGAAACTCACATGTTAAATAAGTATATGATCAAGATTAATAAGATCAGTAATAAACGTCGTTTCGAGATGTGTCATCACAAGCCACCTAGATATATTTATACACCAGGTTAAAGTTTAAATATTAAGTTTAACGAGTTATTGTGGACTAGGGTTCTATGTCAAATTTGGGGTTTTTGTAAATACGCTAAATAATAAGGAAATATACTATTTCATGTCTTTTAATAGAAAATATGTAGTTAACCCATTTAAAATAACTAATAAGATTTAGGTATAAAACTTAAATAACCACTTGGAGCAAACATGATTTATCGATAATAAATTAAAGATAATGTTAGACCAAACTTATTTTGCTAATTAAGATTTGAAATCCATTTTAATAGGAATAAAACTTAAAATAACTTTGTAAAAAAGGTTTTATTAAAAGTTATTTAATTATCTACATTTTAATAAAAATTCAAGAAAATTATTTAGTGTTTATAAAAATATTTAAAGTTTACAAAAACATTTTTTATAATTATTAAAAATCTTCCATAATAAATTAAGGCTTAAAAAGCCCTAAAAATAGTTGAGTGAGCCTGGGTTCAAACCCGGGACCTCCTGTTTAGAAGAGCAGTGACATAACCAGCGAACCAGGGCCAAGGCCTTGGTTTACTTTGGTTTCCTATTCTTTTAAACCCGAATTAAAAGTTCCCCAAAATGACATGAACCCTAATTTCGAATCATTCTAAATTGAAACACCAATAGACGTTGTTAATCCAATTATGGTTAGGGATTTCATTCCTCGAGTAAAATCGAGTATATACATATGTTTAATTACCTGTGTTGTAGATTAATTTGATATGGACAATGAAGAACAAGACGCAACCATAACGGAATCCAATTGATATGCTAACGATGATGGAAAACAAATTAAATTTGTGTGCAGCTTCGGATAATGATCTTGATGCAAAGCCCTCTGTCAATTGATGGTTAGTAGGCTCGGAATGTGGTGAACGTGTGGATGACAGGTCGCGGCGAAGATGCTAATCGAATTCTATGTTTGCATTTGTTTGAGGAGAAATTGAGAGTTGTGTTCGATTAAGGTCGATAGATGACCGTTTATGTTATGTTAATTGTATTATTATTGAGGTTTAATGGATGCACGGCTCTAGGATTAAAGATTGACGGTTACCCACTTCAATAGGTTCATAATCATGATTTAAAGGCGTTTAAAGCTCATAATAATGTTCGAATCGTGTTCACGAAACGTTTGGAATGATTTGGCCTGAAAACGGATGCTGTTTTGTGGGTTTCGGAGCCCCACTGACGCCGCGCTGGGCTTGGCCGGCCGACGGCCGGGAAAACGGGGAGAGAGAAAAGGTGGGGGTTGGGTATGGTAAAATTACACTTTTGGTCCCTGTGGTTTTGTTTTTTTGTTATTTCATGCTTAAAATTTAATTTTTAAATTTATAAAATAGCAAAACAACCCTTGCACTTATTTAAGTTTAAGGTTTAAACATTTTTTATAAGTTTAATAACTTTTATTTCATATTACCTTTATTGTTTTTATTATTATTATTATTATTATTATTATTGTTATTGTTGTTGTTGTTGTTGTCATTATTATTATTATTGTAATTATTATTAGTAATAGTAATATTATTATTACTTACAATTATGCTCAATTTCATAATTAAACTATCAACTTTCAAATTAAAGAATTAAAAGCATACTAGTAAATAAATATAAGTAACCCATAAGTTTTATAACTGATAACTTTGGCCCTTACAAGAATAAACGACCTTAACTATTAGTTAACAAAAAAATACGAGATGTTACATACAAGTACCAGAGATCATGAGAAGAAAGTTCGAGTGTGGCCTGGTATATATAGATATCAAATCGCAAATACAACCATGGCTGCAAACTCTTGTTGCATTAGCAAAGTCTATTTAATTCATTTCTGTTGACCAAGAAGAACCAACATGCCGTTGATTTACGTATGTTTGAGTAAAAAATTGGGTTGAAAAGATAAAAACTGTAACATGGTAATTAAGTATTATTGATAAGTTTGATTACATATATAGAGAATATAATGCAAATCATAAAACCTAAGTGGGCCTGTGGGCTTATACTAGTAACCATAATAATATTGTCTAATACTCGCCCGCATTCGTAACTTAAGTAACTTGACGCTAGGACGGAGAAACAAAAAAAAACATAAAACAATAGTAATTAGATAAATATGCTTCTATCGACTTGACTATCCAAACTGTTACTAACAAACAATATTGTGCTTGATATTGTCATCCATATTTTGGTTTATTGTGTTATCCATAGTTTGCTTGACACTTCATGGTCTTGATTCTTGGAGTAATAAGTTGAGACCGGCGACCATAGTCGTTAGCGATGTCTCAAGGCGAGAAAACAACACTCTCTTGGATCCGTAGATCAAGAGATGACATAAGTAGATATAAAAAAAGAAAAGCAGACCGATGATTGTGGTTAGTTGGCTGTCTTTTGGGTCCGTAGATCTAAAAATATCAAACCGTAGTTTGAGATCGGTAGCCGTGGACCGTGATCCTTGACGTGGCTAAAACACCGATAAACGAATAATAAAAACAAGAACAAACAAAATATAGTGACTGCTGCAAAAGGGAGTCATAATCCAGAAACAAACCAAGAGAATGGATGTGAACGAACTAGAGGATGAATATAGGTAATAGGTTTGAATACTCAACTGATAAAGAAGCTTTATTAAACATAAACTATAAAATAGATAAGAAATGAAACATAAAATGAAGGTGGGACAAGGCGTTGGTGGTGGCGACACACGCCCTGTCTAGGGTTTGAACTCGTTGGCGACGGCTAGGGTTGTATATTTTTGTGGTGGGTGCAACGGAGAAGAAAATAACCAAAGTCCTAAAGTTCTGATACTATGTAAGATGGTAAAAGACTTCATTGAGTATTATTAATAGGTTTGGTTACAATATATAGAGAATATAATACAAACAATAAAATTTAACTAACCCTAATATTATTTTCTAATAAAAACAACTTAGAATGAATATCATGGTGCTATCGATGAATCTTGTGCAGAATGCACAAGTTATATTAATCTCCTAGAGTAGTTATTGTATTCACGACTAGTATTACACTGGGCTATAACCTCAAAGTAATTATTGCCATCTTTACATACATATAACCATATAAGATTTACATATGAACACAATAGATTATTAGTTTTAACCCCAAGATCATACACAATAAGATAGAGAATTTTACTGCCTTAACTTGCTCATATTATAAAAATAAAATTGCAGACTCTTAAATAGGATTAAAACCAACTAAGACCATTACCCCATTGAATCTAAAACATGCCCACTACTAAACAAAACATGTTTCTAACTGCTAAACCTATAATCCATGATCAGACTTAATCCATCAAGATTAACCCAACATATAGTTTACCTATTATCTTCTATTTTGCTTCATCTGGTCCCAAATCTTATGCTCATTTGTTACAGTAATAAAACTAAACAATAAAATGAACAAAATACATGTGTAAAGAGAGGCTATAACTTGTTTGCAATTACTAATAAGAAATATACACAGGTACGAGTGTATAGACAAAAACATTGATCCTTTGAGCAGCTAAGCAAGGCCGGGGCTTTAAGCCCTGCAATGATTAAAATGTGTTGGATTAATCTTGATGGGGTTAAAGTCGGATCAAATGGGTATGGGTCAACATTAGGTTTTATTTAAGCATATGTTTATTTTATTGTTTCGGTTATATGTTAGTGGGTCAAAACATGAGATGAATGCATAAAATTAGGAGATAATGTGCTAGATAGTGATCACGTCAGCATGAACTTTTGGTTTTTTGAATCTATTTAATGTTTTGTAATGAATGAAAAGATGAGTTTATGAGTGTAATCTTGAACTTGAAACCAACAATTGGTATCAGAGTGCAAGGTTAAAAAAAATAAGAGCGTTATGAGAGTCGGCTTGCGAGAGGAGGAACAGCCATTGGCTGCTGGGCTGAAGAATGAGAAGCAACAGCAGGTAATCAAGCAGGAATTTAAGAGCAACAAGCAATCAAAAGCAAAATTGATTGTGCAAGCAGGTTAGAAGGTTTGAGAGTTGAAAGAAAAAAATCAAGGGCTTCAGCCTTGTTGTTGTAATTGGCTGGAATGTATGAAGAAGCAATGGTTGATCAGAAGCCATCTATCGGCGGAACGAAAGTAGAAGCAAGTGGTGGTCGTTCACGATGAAGAAGGGGGGAGATTTCATGTGAATCGCAGAAAGAGATAAGACCGGAGAAAGAGACCGACACTAGAGAAGCGAAGGGTGAAAGACCGTGACCGGAAAGTGAGTTCCGACGAGAGACCGAAATGACCGACGAGCCTTAATAGACCGGCCCTAGACCGATACCCAAGGAGACACCCGTGACCGGTGTTTTGCTTGAGAAAGAAAGAGATCCAAAACAAACTTGTGTGATTCATTTGAGTCCCACCGAAAAGAAAGAAAAGAGTTTTTGATTTTCGTTTGGAGTCGGTTGTTGAAGACGGTGGAATTAAATCCCTTATTGGCTGCTAAATCTGAAGAAGAAGAAAAACAAATGCATAAGCATCCAAGTAGGTGAAGCGACCACACACACGTGAATTAATTGAGCAAAGCCATGGCAACAAGCTAGCACATAGGTGAATCAATCTAATGCAATGAAGAGAACTGTGCCAACAACCTTGCATCTAAGAAAGCTACTGAATGTTAAGAAAAAAAAGATGCACATAAACAGGAAGGTCAACGAATCAAAGAAGCAATTAGAAGCAAGAGCAAGAGCCAGATCAAGGAGCAAGTAGCAAGAACAAAAGCAAGATGAATCCATTTAATCAAACAAGAAGATAGCAAGCAAGAATAGACCAAGAGATAAGAACTATAAGTTCTTAAAGCAAGTAGCAAGAATCAAAACTATGTGCTTCAATCAACAAGCAAGTAGAAAGAATCGTGACCAGATAAAGAGGTGAATGTTGGATTAATCCCGATCGGGTTAAAGTTGGGTCAAATGGGTATGGGTCAACACTAGGTTTTATTTAAGCATATATTTATTTTATTGTTTTGGTTATATGTTAGTGGATCAAAACATGGGGTGAATGTAGAAAATTAAGAGATAATGTGATAGATAGTGGTCACGTAAGCATGAACTTTTGGTTTTTTGAATCTATTTAATGTTTTGCAATGAATGAAAAGATGAGTTTACGAGTGTAATCTTGAGCTTGAAACCAACAAAATGTCCAAATAGAAAGCAAGAAAATAAAACAAATGTAACACCCGGTATTTTAAAGTCAAAGAAAAGAATGAATAAAGTGAAAGAAGAGAAGGAAAGAAATAAAACCCAAGTCTAGGGGTAAAAAGTGTCCAAAAGGACAAAATTTTTGAAAAGTGGGTGTAAAAGGTGGTATGGCCGCCCATATGTCACATGCACCTCTGATTTTCGGGTTTTAGAGAAAGAAAGAGCAGCAAGTTCTCGGTTTGAAGAAAGAACAAGGAAGAGTTCGAATTCAAGGTAAGAATTCATGCTTTTATGATGTTCTTGACTGGTCTTATCCTTGGGTTTATGCTTATGTGTGTTTGTATGTGTTTGGGGTATGTTTTAATGGGTTTCTAAGTAGTTGAATTCAATTTGCAAACGAGTTTGGAGGAAGCCATACTCAAAAGATGCAAAGGTGAGTTCTAGGACACCTCTTATAGCTGGGTTTCGGACCCGTATGCTTGAATGCGTGTATGATGATGTTATGATGTGTTGTGTGACTATGTTCACGCTTGATGATGTATGATTGTGTTCTAAGGCTAAGAGGGTAAGAATTAAGCTTAGAACATGATGAATGGTGCATGGAAATTGAAATGATATTTTAGATCCACTTGATAAGTTTCTAAATCTGTCTAAGTGTGTGGAAGTCAATGCGGATGAGCATTTGACTATGTATGGAAATGCGGATGAGCATTGGCTAAGTGCAGGAAATGCGGATGAGCATTTGACTAAATGCTTGAAATGCGGATAAGCAAGTAAGTCAATGCGGATGAGCATTTGACTAAGTGCTGGATATGCGGATGAGCAAGTAAGTCAATGCGGATGAGCAAGTAAGTCAATGCGGATGAGCAAGTAAGTCAATGCGGATGAGCATTTGACTAAGTATGGAAATGCGGATGAGCAAGTAAGTCAATACGGATGAGCATTTGACTAAGTACGGAAATGCGGAAGAGTAAAGTAAGTCAATGCGGAAGAAGTGAGTCAATGCGGATGAACTATAGTAAATGCGGACAAACCGTAGGAAATGCGGAGGAGTATAGGAATGCAGATGAACACTTAGAAAAATTCTGACTTTTTGAGGAATGAGATAATGTAGGCTTTGACCCAGGAGATTCCTAGGAATTATGAATGTTGACTTATGGGGTCATAGATGGTATGAGGGGCATGTAATGATGTATGCTTATGCATGATGATGATGATGATGGTGTTGCATGGTTATGCATGATGTATATTATGTATGTATGATGCCCTGCATGATGATGTATGAATGATATGTTTATGTTTCTTGTGATGATGTATGATTATCTTTCTTTTGACTTTACGTGTTAGGTAAGCATTGCTGAGGATGGCACGAGGCTGCTGCTCAGCTCTTTTGGATGGCATCCATTTATTTAAAGCTTTTGTGATGTAATACAACAATGTAATTTTGTAACCGACAAACGATGCATTATTTTGCAAAAATTTTTATGATGAATGAAATGCCATTTGTTTTATGTTTCCGCTGCAATGTTTTGATGATTAAATGCAAAGTATATGTTTTATGTGCGATGAATTACCAGCTGTAAGCGTCCCGGAACGGGGCCTTACAATTAAGGATCGTACTTTCAGCTTGAAAATGGAAAGGGGATTGCCACTGCGAAACTTAAAAGCTCTAAATAATAAAATGTGTCAAAAAATTTGTTTACTGGGTCATCTTCAAAACAATTATGCGGTCACGGCACCATTATTCGCTTCAATACTCTTTCTCCGCCCCTACAATGTAGCATGTTTTCCTTTATGAGTCATGACTCGTCACCATTCTTACTCCACCTATCTCCCTCTCTGTAATCTCCTTCTTAGTCTTTCCCGCAACCTTTACTTTATCACTCTATCTACCGGCCGCCATCTTCAATTTGACCGGGGTTTAAAGAGAAAGCAGATGAAGATAACAGGACAGCAACGGAGAATGGTAGAATGCGATATTTAATGTAGTGGTAGATCTCAACAAAGAGATGGGGATTGCCTACCTGACTAAATTGAAAAGTGGTGACTATGAGCGGAGGTGGGTGTGTGTAACACTCTGAACTGATTAGGGTTGACGTGTCACTATCATAGTAATCATAACATAAAACATAATTCCATAAAATAAAAACGTTAAGATTATATCATCAAAACATCTTTTAAGGGCCTTAGGGTAAGTATTCGTTACATATTATTTAATCAGCCAAATCTAGATAACTAGCATATGCTACAAAAATGGCTAGGTTTCTCTATTCAAAAGTTCTAGAACTCAATATATCTCTTTTCACACCCCGCATGAGTAACCAATAAACTTGTTGAAACAAATATTTACGTAATGAGCCGAATGCCCAGTATAAATAAAGGCACAAGTAATAATAATAATAACTGCAATAACATCAAGAGAGAACGTAAAATGATAAGATGCAAAGTAAGACAAGTCAATAAAGTAAATCGTATCATGTGGATGTACCCATTGAGCTGAATAACTTATATCAAAACAAACATGCACATAGAGCTGCAGACTCTATGTAGCGAACTTGAAATGGAGTGCGGGCATACACAACAACCATCCACCATAATCATATGCATATATCTTAAGATCAGTCCATATGCCTCCTTAACATAATGTGACCAATCTACCTCACAAGTACTAAAGGAGACACCGTGATCTTTGCTTACCATCACGATGGGTGCCACGTCATTATTGCTGCAATGACATGCTTTTGGTCACCCCCAAAAATAGGAACTTGCTCGGGTAACAAAATATAACAAACTAAAATAGTGCTACAATGATATATCTCAAATATGTTTTCTTTGAACGTTAGGCGAATCCGTAATCATGTTAGAACATAGGAACACATGATAATGAGTTCAATTCAATAAATTCTGATCGCATGTATCTTGATACTTTATTCAATGTGACATTAAAAATCATAATGAATCATATTATCAATAAATGTACGATCACATGAAACAAATTTAGAGCCAAAGACGATAAGGGTGGGGTAAAACTCCAAACGTTAACTGGCGTTTTACAATGATGTCATATATATTTCTTTATGGGGGTCATGATAACCTGTAAACTATTATTATTATTATCATGAGATTATTATTATCATTATTATGATTAAGACTATTATTATTATTATTATTATTATTATTATTATTATTAAATAGATATGTGCACTATTTTGTAAATATAATCTTTCATAAACTACCTATTACTTTACATAATTCTATAACTTGTTATATCCATATATAAGTTATTTAATATGAGTTTAGACCATTGCAAAAAGTAGACACTACCGTGGTGTTAGTTAATTTATTACTTAAGCTTCCACACGGAATAGTAACTCTTGTGATAGTAAAGGTGGAAGATTTCTATTGCCAATGGACTTTCCTGTGTTAAGACTATGAAAGTCTTAGAAATGATAAGCAACCCAATGTTATTTTGGGGAGACTATTCTTGAAAATTTCCTAATGCTTAATCAGTTGTATGACTGGCACAATATACATGGCATTTGATAATAGAAGGTTGAGACTAAATGTATTTTCTTTGTTCCAAAAACTATAGTTGTTAGGTCTAGGATCAGTAGATGTCGTCCATTTTGTATAGGCTTAGTACTTGAATTTATATTTGTAATGAATGGTTGTAATTCATTATTGTGTATGCATTAAATGTATAGGTTAACCCATATATATATATATATATATCTGTGTGTGGTGTGTGTGTGTGTTGATTTATGTATGTTTGCAGGTACAAACAATATACTTAATCAATTTGTGAAATTGACTAAGTGTAAGAAACATCTACGGATGAACATTTTGTTCTTCCGTAGATATGTTTCTTACAAGTAACAAACATCAGAAGATCATCTGCGGATGAACCATCAACTGGAGTAAAGTGATAATTCCAAGTCAAGATTCCCGCGGAAGAACAGTTTGCTTCAGAAGAAACTGTTTGCTGTGGAAGAACAAGATTCATGCGGAAGAACATTTGCTTCGGAAGAAACAGTTTTGCTACGGAAGAACAAGATTCCTACGGAAGAACATTTGCTTCGGAAGATCAATCATCTACGGAAGACAATACTCCTGCGGAGTCCAAACACTGTATTCGAATAATACAAGTGTTACAAGTCAACAGGTCAACAAGTCAGTTATGCGAATCCCAAGAAATCTGGAAATTCCTTAAAAGAAACAGTTCAAATCCGAAGAGATCTGGTGTTTCCTTAACAGAAACATCATTGTCTATATATATGGATCCTATGTTTCGATCAATGGACGGCTTCGACGGCTTCAACAGCTTGAACGGAAACAAGTATACGACAAAACATCACACAATCAAACCTTAGCAGCCGTCACATCATTCACATCATTCAACACAATTTTTAATACCGGTCATTAGTTATTTGTAGTCATTGGCGTTGTTTAGTGAAATACAGTTGATTTAAACATATCATTAGTTGTGTTTCATCAATCACGTTCTTGAATATTTATTGATATTGATAATCATTTAATACGAACAATTAAACCAATCCAACGTTGATTCCGCAAACATTGAATTCACATCAACTAACGCTGATAGTTCCTCATTGTGATCCTTGGATTCACAATAGTCAATGATGAATGTTTCATGATGGACATAATTAACAAGTGTCATACTCATGAGAATAAGGATAACACCATAAAGTTGCGTGTATTATGTGTGTAACACCCGGTTATTTTAGAATACTCAAATAAAAGAATAAAGTGAAGAAAAAGAAAGAAAAGATATTACCCAAGTTAAGGGGTAAAAAGTGTAAAAAGGACAAAAGTCTTCAAAAGTTGATGATAAAGGTGGCATGGCTACCCATCCCTCTCTCTACACTTGTATCATTGGATTTTTAGAGAGAGAACGAAAGGAGAACTGAAAACTCTCGGGTAAATTGAAGAACAAGTGCAGGACTCAAATTTAAGGTAAGAATTCTTGGTTTTGTGATGTTCTTAACTGGGTTTATCCTCGGGTGTATGCTCATATGTATTATATGTTCGGTTGTGTGCGATTTTGGTGGGTTTCTAGGCGGTTGAAATTAATTGCAAATAGGTTTGAAAGAAGTCACACTAAGAGGCTACAAATGTGAGTTCTAGAACCCTTTTTTACTTGTTTTAAACTGTTTTGGGGCTGGAAATGCATCTATGAACGTTTTATAAAAGTTGGGTTTTATACCCGTATGTGTGTATATGTGTGTTTGCAGGTGGGGTTTGGTTTTTCTAACACTCGGTTATTTTTAAAGTCAAAGAAAAAAAGAATAAAGTGAAGAAAAAGAAAAAAAGATATTTTACCCAAGTTAAGGGGTAACAAGTGTCAAAAATGACAAAACGTTTGAAAAAGTGGGTGTAAAGTGGGCATGGCAGCCCACTCTCCTTTTACAACACACAGATCTACGTTTTTTAGAGAGAAAGAAAGAAAAGAGCATAGCTCTTCGTTTGAAGAATAACAAGCTGAAAATTCAAATTTCAAGGTAAGAATTTATGGTTTTTATGTGTTCTTAATTGGGCTTGTCTCGGTATATGCTTATGTGTGTTTGTGTGTTCGGGTGTGTGTTTTAGTGGGTTTCTAGGTGGTTGAACTCAATTTCAGACGAGTTTGGAAGAAGCCATACTCAAGAGCTGCAAAGGTGAGTTCTAGAACCCCCTTTACATGTTTTAACTGATTTTTAGGGCTGGAAATGCATGAACTTATGTTTTTATAAAACTGGGTTTTATACCCGTATGATTTACTATGTGTATGTTGCTGGTATGATGTGATGTTGGACTATGTTCATGCTTGATGTTGTTATGGTTATGTTTCTAAGGCTTAGAATGTAATATTTAAGCTTAGAACATGATAGATGAGGTTTTGGGGACTGAATCTGATGAATAGTGTACCCTAGGCCGCTTATACACCCAAACAGTAGTTCATACACCTAAGTTTAGAAAAAAACTGCTTACGTGTGAACAAATCCGGATGAGCAAATGTGGATGAGTAGGAAATGCGGATGAGAAAGTCAACGTGGATGAGAAAGTCAACGCGGATGAGAAACTATAAGTGTGAACAAATGCGGATGAGAAAATGCAAATGAGCATTGACAAATGCGGATGAGTAAGTCGATACGGATAAGAAAGTCTAAGTGTGAACAAATACGGATGAGCATTGACAAATGCGGATGAGTAAAGTCAATGCGGATGAACATATATGGATAAGTTCATACGATTGGACAAATGCAGATGAGCATTAACAAATGCGGATGAGTAAAGTCAATGCGGATGAACAAATATGGATAACTTAATGCGACTGAGCAAATGCGGATGAACAAAGTCAATGCGGATGAATAAATGCGGATGAGCATTGACAAATGTGGATGAGTAAAAGAAATGCAGATGAGCAAAAACTGAAATGCGGATGAACACTTAGAATATTTTCTATCTTTTGGGGGAAAAAGTGAAATGTAGGCTTTGACTTGGGAGGTTCCCGGGGGCTATGTAAGTTGACTTTTGAGGTCATAGATGTTATGTTGGGCATGTTATGATGTATGATTGATGCTTATGCATGATGGTATGTATGATGTATGTTATGCATGATGCCCTATATGATGATGTTGATTGTGTATGTTGATGTTTCTTATATGTATGATTATTTTCTCGTGGCTTTACGTTGAATGTTAATGAATGAAATGAAGGTATTATGTAACGTCAAGTGGAAGATAATGAAAAGAGGAACGTAATGAATGAATGTATGCATTAATGAATGAATGAAAGTATGAAAGGATTTTAAGCATATGTATGGAGGTTGACACCCAATGAAGGGTGTTAGTTCAACCGTGTGCGGGTTAGCTACCCGAGAAGGATGCACACTAGAGCTTGATCCATGTGATTGAGCATATGTGTGGAGATTCACACTCAATAAGGGGTGTCAGCTCAACTGTATGCGGGTTAGTTACCGAGAAGGATGCACATTGGGGCTTGATCTGTGTGATTGAGCATATGTATGGAGGTTCACACTCAATGAGGGGTGTCAGCTTAACTGAGTGCGGGTTAAATACCCTATGAGGAAGCACATAGGGGTCCAGTCCTTGTGATTGACCACATGTATGTATGGAGGTTCACACTCAATGAGGGGTGTCAGCTCAATTGTGTGCGGGTTAAATACCCTATGAGGATGCACACAGGGGTCTAATCCTTGTGATTGGCCATATATTTGGCACCCTTTCCGCTTACCCTTAGTACTGATTCAACTCGTTCACAATGTTGGGGGTCTTTGAAAGACCTCAGGCCCAGTACCCGCTTTATGCATGACGGTGGGGTGAAGCCCATGACATTGGTCCGAATGAAAGTAAAGATGAAATGACATATGAATGAAAGTAAGAAAGCATGAATGAATGAATGATGAAGATAATAATGATATTATCTATGTGTACGTATGATGTGTGATCACATACAAAAGTAAAGAATGGTTTTAACGAAAGTATAGTACGTTTTATTTTAAAACTAGAACTCACTCAACAACGCTACTTTTTATGTATTTTCCAGTGGCAGGTAAAGTTGCTGAGGATGGTGCGGGGTAGCTACTTTGCATTTTGGATGGCATTCTTTTGTTAATGTTTTTGCATTGTAATGCGAACAAATGAAAATGTGTAATGAATGATTGTTTTAACATGCAAAAGCAGTTATTATGAAATGAAAAGTTATTTTAATGTTCCGCTGTGATGTTTTATAGAAGTTAAATGTAATTATACATTTTATGAGCAATGATTGACCAGCTATGAGCGTCCCGAGGATGGGGCCTTACAAGTTGGTATCAGAGCCAAAGTTTAAGTGAAACGGGTAAATTTTCAAAATAAACCTAAACTTAAACTGAAAATGGAATGGAAAGGGAAGGGATGCCAGTCGAGTAGCTACGTAACATCAGGTATTTTCTTAATGATTAACCGGTATTACGTTCGCATGTTATGTGGTTTATGTGCTGCTTGTAGATTTAGATACTGATGTAGTCAGGATAGAAAATGCTTGGGGTATGAAGAGTAAAGTAAGTGGCTAATCATAACTGGCCACTATAATTAGGGACTTACTATACTTGACATAAACTAAGCTGTTCCCATGAATGAACGTGTTGGTGGTTGAATCTTTCAGTGTGTGTGTTAGAGGATGGCCGGTGGTAGATCATCTAAAGCTTCACGTGGTGGAGGTCGTGGTGCTAAAACACAGACTATGAGAGGAAGGCCTAGAGCTGAAAAGGTGGTTCATGAAGAACCTGAGACCCCTCATCGGAGGGCGGTGATGAGAGCGCCAATTTGAGAGCCTCAGTAAAAGAGGCTGTTGTGGAAGAAGTTCATCAGGTCATGCAGACAAACTTACCATTTGTAGTGACCGAAGTTATCAAGGCTGTGAGGGAAGGAGAAAGGAAGGAAAGAAGTAAACCTACGGGCGAAAGAAGACAGCCCGAGACTGAGACGGTTCTATCTGATGACGAAGAAGAAAAAGAAGAGTCTACGCCGAAGGCGGCACGAGGCTGTAACTATTGGGCATTTCAAAGGTGTAAGCCCCTACTTTTGATTGTAACGACACTGCTGCTGCTGCTCACCGGTGGGTGAGAGAAATGGAAGTTGTTCTGAACATCAACGAGTGTCGAGAGGATTAGAAAGTGAAATTTGCTGCCTTTCTTTTGTGGACTCAGCTTAATGTTGGTTGGACAATATTGTCCAAGCTGAAGGTAGTCAGGCTATGGGAGGATGAGATGGTCTGAGTTGAAAAAGTTGGTGATTGAGGAGTTTTGTCCTCATAGGGAGATGGACAAGGTTGAGAGAGAGTTCCTGCAGTTGGAGACAGGGACAATGACATATCAGTAGTACACCACTAAGTTCAATGAGATGGCACGTCTGGTGCCAGACCAAGAGCCACCTTGTCATGAAAAATCAAGAGGTATATTCAGGGCTTGCCGATGGATATCCTTAGGCACATGATCGTTGCCCGACCGAGCACGTTTAGGTCAGCGGTTGATTTGGCAGGGTGACTGTATGATGAAAGGACTGTTGTGGTGACCAAGGTAGCAAGCAAGGTGTTAGTGATCGAATTGGAATGTAAAAAGGTTTGGTCGGGGGTGGTGCCCCGACGAGTAACAAGAAGGAATGGATAGATGACCGCCGTGTGGTCATATCCGGTGTGGGAAGGAGCACTGTGGCAAGTGTAGGTGGGGATCGAATGTGTGCTTCATGTGGGAAGCCAAGTTATCTGGCGAGGGAATGCAAAGCAAGGAGATGTTAGAACTGTGGCACTGAGGGCCATATGAGTAAGGACTGTAAGAAGCCAAGGGCTGAGGGTTCTGGGGTGAAGAAGACTGGAGGTGAATGACCGAGGACGAGCGTCAGAGCGTTTACGATGACGCAAAAGGAGGCTAGGACGGACCCTGATGTTGTGTCAGGTACATTTCTAGTAAACCAAACTTTAGCCTCTGTGTTATTCGATTCTGGTGCTAGTAAAAGTTTCATTTCTGATGCTTTCTATGCTAAATTGCATGTTAGTAGTAAGAATATAGACACGCCCTTTGATGTAGAAACTGCCATAGGTAAGTGTACCAGATTTTTGTGATGTGGAATTAGAAGGTCATAAATTTCTGTTAGACCATTCGTGATGACCTTAGGTGGTTTCGATGTAGTTCTTGGGATGGATTGGTTAGCGGACTATGAGGCGAACATTTTGTGTCGCAAGAAGATGATTCATTTGATAGCGACTGACGGGAGTTCGGTAACGGTTTATGGTGATCGAGTCACGATGATTCCGAAAGTGATTTCGATGGTGGTGGTGGGAAAGTGCATGAGGCGTGGATGTAGTACCAACTTGGCTTATGTAAAGGACGTGAATACACCAACACCACAGCTATCCAATGTCCCGGTTGTGTGTGACTTTCCAGATGTGTTTCCCGAAGACTTACCAGGAGTGCCACCTGACCGAGAGATCGAGTTTCAGATTAATCTGATACCGGGTGCCCAACCTGTTGCCAAGGCACCGTATCGGTTGGTTCCGATTGAGATGAAAGAGTTGATGGAGCAGTTGCAAGAGCTGCTTGATAAGGGGTTTATTAGACCGAGTATCTCTCCTTAGGGTGCCCCAGTCTTATTCGTAAAGAAGAAATATGGTAGTATGAGGATGTGTATTGACTACCATGAGCTGAATAAGTTGACGATAAAGAACCGATACCCCTTACCGAGAGCTGATGATTTGTTTGATCAGCTTCAAGGTGCCAGTTGATTCTCAAGGATAGATCTTCGATCCGGCTACCATCAGTTAAAGGTGAAAGAGCAGGATATTCCTAAAACAGCTTTTCACACGTGTTATGGTCACTACAAGTTCCTCGTTATGTCATTTGTTTGACCAACGCACAACTGCTTTTATGGACTTGATGAATTGAGTGTGTCGGTCGATGTTGGATAAATCAGTGATTGTTTTATCGATGATATCCTGATTTATTCGAAGAGTAAAGAGGAGCATGCCAACAATATTCGAGAGGTGATGGAGGCATTGAGAAGGGAGAAACTGTATGCTAAATTCTTCAAGTACGCGTTCTGGTTGCGCGAAGTTAGTTTTTGGGTCATATAGTGAATCCCGAGGGGATTATGGTGGATCCTGCAAAGGTGGAGGCGGTGATGCAATGGAAGTCTCCAAAGACGCCATCCGAGATTCGTAGTTTCTTGGGTTTGGCGAGATATTACAGAAGATTCATTCAAGATTTCTCTAAGATCGCTTCTCCACTAACCAATTGACGCAAAAAGATGTAAATTTTGTATGGGGCCAAGCTCAAGAGAAGGCGTTCGAGGAATTAAAGGCGAGGTTGACTCAAGCTCATGTTCTGTCAGTACGCGATGGAAGTGAAGATCTAGTGGTTTATTCTAATGCTTCCTACTCGGGGTTGGGGTATGTGTTAATGAAGAGAGAAAAGGTTATAGCTTATTCATCCCGACAGTTGAAGGTTCATGAGGTTAATTATCCTACTCATGACTTGGAGCTAGTAGCCGTGGTCTTTGCGTTAAAGATTTGGAGGCACTACCTTTACAGGACGAAGTGCACCATATTCACTGACCACAAGAGCTTGAAGTACTTCTTCGAGTAGAAGGACCTAAACATGAGGCAGAGATGATGGTTGGAGCTCATAAAGGATTATGATTGCGAGATCCACTACCATCCGGGCAAAGCCAACGTGGTGGCAGATGCCCTTAACTGAAAAGAGAGACCCGAGCCGATTCGGTGAAAGCTTACCAATTGATCATGACCTCGGATGTGATGAAGCAAGTCAAAGAGTTTCAAGATTAGGCGTTGAAAGAATCATCTTAACTCCGAAAGAATGAGAGGTCTGATTGCGGAATCGGGTGAAAACACACTCGGTGTTAGAACCTGATTCGGACGGATGTGGATTCCTCGTTTTGGGGTTCTATGCATGAAGATTATGGACGAAGATCACAAGAATCTATACTTTCTTCATCCTGGTGCTACAAAGATGTACCAAGACATGGAGAAAGACTATTGGTGGTCGGGTATGAAGCATGATATAGTGGAGTATGCGAGTAAATGCCTTACTTGTTTACAAGTGAAGGCCGAGCACCAAAAGGCATATGGGAAGATCCAACCTTGGATATACTGGAGTGGAAGTGGGAGCACATAACCATAGATTTTATTATGAAGCTACCGCGTACCCCAAAAGGGTATGATGCCATATGGGTGATAGTTGACCGTTTGACGAAGAGTGCTAACTTCCTACCGATCCGCGAGACATATTCATCCCAGAGGTTGGCGGATCTATTCATCAAGGAAATTGTAACTCGTCATGGTGTGCCTGTGTCTATTGTGTCTGATCATGACACTAGGTTTACATCTAAATTTTGGAAGAAATTCCACAACACGATGGGGAAGAGGTTACATATTAGCACGGCTTATCATCCCCAAACGGATGTTCAGTCAGAAAGCACCATTCAGACATTGGAGGATATGCTTTGTGCATGTGTCATCGATTTCGGAGGAAGTTGGGATGACCACTTACCGTTAGCTGAGTTCTCATATAACAACAGTTATCATGCCAACATGGCATGCCCCCTTATGAGATGCTATACAAAGGAGATACATGACACCCGTCTGTTGGGGTGATATTGGTCAAAAAGAGTTAGGAAGCGTCAAGATGATCGAGGCTACGACTAAGAAGCTTGAAAAGATCAAGGCCTTCATAAAGGCAGCCAAAGATAGACAGAAGTCGTATGCTGATAAACGACGTAGAACGATTGAGTTCCAGGTGGGTGACAGGGTTATGTTGAAAGTCTCAGCTTGGAAGGGTATCATTCGGTTCAGAAGCGGGACAAGTTGAGCCCAAGATACATAGGGCCTATAGATTGGAGTTACCAGATGAGTTAAGTAGAATTCACCCGACATTCCATGTATCTCATCTAAGAAAGTGTCTAGCAGAAGAGGATACGATTGTTCCATTGGAGGATATCGAGGTAGATGAACGACTCAATTATGTGGAGTAACTAGTGGCGATCATTGATCGAAAAGAGAAGAGGCTGAGGAATAAAGTGGTTCCTCTTGTGCGTGTATAGTGGAAGTACAGGAAGGGATCCGAGTCTACGTTGGAGACTGAAGTAGAGATGAGACAGCATTACCCACGATTGTTTGAGGAATAACAGGTTTCGAGGACGAAACCTATATAAGGGGGTGGACTTGTAACACCCGGTTATTTTTAAAGTCAAAGAAAGAAAGAATAAAGTGAAGTAAAAGAAAGAAAATATATTTTACCAAAGTTAAGGGGTAAAATGTGTCAAAAAGAACAAAAGATTTGAAAAAGTGGGTGTAAAGTGGGCATGGTAGCCCACTCTCCTCTTACAACACCCAAATCTGCGTTTTTTTAGAGAGAGAGAAAGAAAAGAGCAGAGCTCTCGGTTTGAAGAAGAACAAGTGGAAAATTCGAATTTTAAGATAAGAATTCATGGTTTTTAAGTGTTCTTAACTGGCCTTGCCTCGGTTGTATGCTTATATGTGTTTGTGTGTTCGGGTGTGTGTTTTAGTAGGTTTCTAGGCGGTTGAACTCAATTTCATACGAGTTTGGAAGAAGCCATACTCAAGAGCTGCAAAGGTGATTTCTAGAACCCCTCTTTTACATGTTTTAACTGATTTTTTAGGGCTGGAAATGCATGAACTTATATTTTTATAAAACTGGGTTTTATACCCGTATGATTTATTATGTGTATGTTGCTGGTATGATGTGATGTTGGACTTTGTTCGTGATTGATGATGTTATGGTTGTGTTTCTAAGGCTTAGAATGTAAGATTTAAGCTTTGAACATGATAGATGAAGTTTTAGGGACTGAATCTGATGAATAGTGTGCCCTAGGCTGCTCATACGCCCAAACAGTATTTCATACGCCTAAGTTCAGAAAACCTGCTTAAGTGTGAAGAAATGTGGATGAGGAAATGCGGATGAGAAAGTCAATGCGGACGAGAAAGTCTAAGTGTGAACAAATGTGGATAAGGAAATATGGATGAGCATTACAAATGCGGATGAGTAAAGTCAATGCGACTGAGAAAGTCTAAGTGTGAAAAAATGCGGATGAGCATTGACAAATGCGAATGAGTAAAGTCAATGCCGATGAACAAATGTGGATAAGTTCATACGACTGAACAATGCGGATAAACAAAGTTAATGCGGATGAACAAATACGGATGAGCATTGATTAATGCGGATGAGTAAAGTCAATGCAGATGAACAAATGTGGATAAGTTCATGTGACTGAGCAAATACGGATGAACAAAGTCAATGTGGACGAACAAATGTGGATGAGCACTAACCAATGCGGATGAGCACTAACCAATGCGGATGAGTAAAAGAAATTCGGATGAACAAAAAGGAAAATGCAGATGGACACTTAGAATATTTTTGACTTTTTAGGGGAAAAGTGAAATGTAGGCTTTGACTTGGGAGGTTCCCGGGGGCTATGTAAGTTGACTTTTGAGGTCATAGATGTTATGTTGGGCATGTTATGATGTATGATTGATGCTTATGCATGATGGTATGTATGATGTATGTTACGTATGTATGATGCCTTGTATGATGATGTTGACTGTGTATGTTGATGTTCCTTATTATGTATGATTATTGCCATGGCTTTACGTTGAATGTTAATGAATGAAATAAAAGTATTATGTAACGTAAAGTGGAAGATAATGAAAAGAGGAACGTAATGAATGAATGCATGCATTAATGAATGAAAGTATGAAAGGCTTGTAAGCATATGTATGGAGGTTCACACCCAATGAAGGGTGTTAGCTCAACTGTGTGTGGGTTAGCTACCCCTGAAGGATGCACACTGGAGCTTGATCAGTGTGATTGAGCATATGTATGGAGGTTCACACTCAATGAGGGTGTCAGGTCAACTGTGTGCGGGTTAAATTCCCCATGAGGATGCACACAGTGGTCCAATCCTTATGATAGGCCACATGTATGTATGGAGGTTCACACTCAATGAAGGGTGTCAGCTCAACTGTGTGCGGGTTAAATACCCCATGAGAATGCACACAGGGGTCTAATCCTTGTGATTGACCATATGTATGGGACCCATGCCGCTTATCCTTGGTACTAGAGTCAGCTTGGTGCACAATGTTTGGGGTCTTTGAAAGACCTCAGGCCCAGAACCGACTTTATGCATGACGGTGGGGTGAAGCACATGGCATTGGTCTGAATGAAAGTAAAGATGAAATGACGTATGAATGAAAGTAAGAAGGCATGAATGAATGAATGATGAAGATAATTAATGATATTATCTATGTGTATATATGATGTGTGATCACATGCAAAAGTAAAGAATGGTTATAGCGGAAGTATAGTATGTTTTACTTACAAACTAGAACTCACTCAGCAATGCTGACTTTTTATGCATTTTCCAGTTGGCAGGTAAAGTTGATAAGGATGGCACGAGGCAGCTACTTGGCATTTTGGATGACATTCTTTTGTTAATATTTTTGCATTGTAATGCGAACAAATGAAAATGCATAATGAATGATTCTATTAACTTGCAAAAACAATTATTATGAAATGAAAAGTTATTTTAATGTTCCGCTGCGATGTTTTATGAAAGTTAAATGTAATTATATATTTCATGAGCAATGATTGACCAGCTGTGAGCGTCCGGGGACGGGGCCTTACAGTTTTGGGTTGTATATGTGTTTAATGATGTTATGATTATGTTCCTAAGGCTTAGAATGTAAGATTAAGCTTTGAACATGTTATATGATGATTGGGGACTAAATTATGATGTTTAAGTGGGATTTAGGCTGCCCATGTGCCTAAACAGTGGGCCATGCGCCCAACTGAAAATAACTGCCTAAGTGTCCCATGCGCCCAAATAGTACCTATGTGCCTAGAAGTAGGCTAAAATTTTTTAAGTGTTTAGATGCTCAGGATTCCTATGCTCCTAGGCACTCATGCGCGTGCATAGTGCCCATGCGCCTAGAATTGACTAAGTGTTACCCATGCGCCCCAATAGTGCCAATGCGCCTAAAAATTTCCCATGCGCCTAAGTATTCCCCATGCGCCTGAACAATGCCCATGCGCCTGAACAATGCCCATGCGCCTGACCAGTGCCCATGCACCTAAAACTTAGAATACTTTTCTGAATTTTGGGGAAAATGTAAGTGTAAGCTTTGACTTGAGAGGTTCCCGAGGAATATGTAAGTTGACTTTTGAGGTCATTGATGATGTGATGGGCGATGTATGATGTGATGTATGATGTGATGTATGATGTGATGAATGATCGATGCTTATGCTGGATGATTATGTATGATGTATATTATGTATGTATGATGGTGCCCTGTATGGTTATGTTTATGTTTCTTATTACGTATGATAACGTGACTTTATGTGGTGTGATTATTATGATGAACGTAAAGTATTATCTTAAAGAAGTGAGAGATTTAAGATAATGAAAGTGGAACATAATGAATGAATGAAAACTCTTGCAAGAAAATGAAAGGAGGTTCACACTCATTGAGAGTTGTTTGCTCAACTGTGTGTTTACAGCGTGCGATCTTGGCTAATCCTTAAGGGTTCACACACAGGGGAGTTAGTCTATGTGACTACTCCATACGTGCGATAAATGTGATATGTGCGTATGTGCAATATGGGGTCCTTGTTGCTTAACCCTAGATGATATGGCTTTGTGCTCAAGAGGGGGGTTAAGCATACGATAGGACTTAGATAGAAGTGAAAAGATAATAAATGTACGAAAAGCGCGATAAGTACGAAATAAGCGAAATGTGCGAAATGTATGAAACGAACGATGATGAAGATAATAATTATTACCTTGATGTTTGTATGATGTGTGATCACGTGCGATAGTAAAGAAAATGTTTTAACGAATGAACAGTAATATAATGTTTTTTTTGTAAAACTAGAACTCACTCAGCAACTCTAACTTTTATGTGCTTCCAGTTAGCGGATAAAGGTTGCTGAGGATGGCATGGGATAGCTACATGGCTCTTTTGTGATGGCATTCTTTTGTATAATATTTTTGCATTATAATGCAAACAAATGATTTTTTGTAACGAATGTTGTATTAACTTGCAAAAGCATTTATATTGAAATGAAAAGTATTTTAGTGTTTCCGCTACAATGTTTTATTAAAGCTAATGTAATTATATGTTTTATGTGCGATGATTGACCAGCTGTGAGCATCCAGGGAACGGGGCCTTACAAGTTGGTATTAGAGCCAAAGTTTAAGTGAAACTGGTCAATTTTCAAGTAAACCTTAACTTAAACTGAAAATGGGATGAAAAGGGAAAGGATGCCAGTCCGAGTAGCTGCGTGCCATGAGGTATTTCCTTAATGTTAACCGGTATTACGTGCGCATGTTATGTGGTATATGTGCTATTAGTAGATTTAGATACTAATGTAGTCAGGATAGGATATGCTTGGGGTATGAAGAGTAAAGTAAGTGACTAATCACAACTGGCCTCTGTAATTAGGGACTTACTATACTTGACGTAGACTAAGCTGTTCCCTTGAATGACCGTGTTAGTGTTTGAATCTTATTGTGTGTTTAGAGGATGGCCGGTGGTAGATAATTGAAAGCTTCACCTCGTGGAGGTCGTGGTGAATTGTAACACATCAATTTTTTTAAATACTTTCACCACATATATCAGAGTTTAGGTATCAGTTCACATTAAAATTTGTCACTCGGAGTGACATGTCATATTATACTAAATATATAACTATTGTAAGAAAACATAAACGTTTTATAAGTTATTAATACAATATTTATTATATTAAATATTAAACAAGAGTAGGGTTCCTTCGTCAGTCCAGTCTCGTCCGTGAAGCTTTAACCATTTATCAGTGCTTTTCTTGAAAACATTTAATAATATTTTTATTAGCTTTCTCTAAGTAAGTACATTTCTTTATTTTAAAAAACATATGTTTGTTTATTGGAATTTAACATCCAAAATCTTTATTTACTTAATCATCTTTACTTCTTTGGAATTCAACACCCGAATTCCTTATGGGTTTATTTTTAACCCTTGAGGATCATTAGCTCATCTTTTTATATATGTGGAGTTCAACACCGAGCTCCTTGGGATTTCAAAACCCGAAATCCTTACATATATTTAACTCCCCTTTTTATATATATGTGGAGTCCAACATTTGGACCCCTTGGGATTTCAACACCCGAAATCCTTACATATATTTTACTCCATTTTAAACTATCAATACTTATACTTGGACCCATAATCATATAAATCATTTCCCCCATAATCATGTTTATCATAATAAATAAACATATCATATGTGTTTAGACATGTTTCATCTTCACATAATACATACAAACTCATAATAAGTAACACATATATCATGTAATTAAATGTATGAGAAAAATTAGTTACGAGTAAGTGTCTCCTTATTAATTAATAATAGTAGTCGTCGTTAAACAAGTGCTTATTACCACTAGTTAGCCAATCAAGTACTTCCAAAATTTCCTACAATTATTTTTCGATGATTCGATTTTTATAGCTTTTTGAGAGTCTCTCCTAGTGCATGAGAAACTTCATAAGATTTGAGAATCGAAGATAAGGTTTAAACAAAGAAAGAGGTGGCGGGAGATTACTAACGTGGATTGTTATTTGACTTTTGAATATTACACACACACACACATTATTATATATATATATATATATATTATATATATATATATATATATATATATATATTATATATATATATTAATTTTAACCGTCATAGTGTTGGAGTGAGCTAGATTTCATGATCATATTTATCCAATGCATTATTATTTTGACTTCATGTATACATGTGTATGCATGCATCCTACCACACGTTGCACACATGCACTTGCTTCTATTTATTTATTATTAATAATATTATTATTATTAAACAAAATCAACACTTGTTTAAACGTAATTTAATTTAATGATAATATGACTTAAAACTTACTCGTATAACAATATTTGATATATAAGTTTTAAATATATTATTTTTATTCATAAAACAGAATGTTACAACTCTCCCCCACTTATTTAGGTTTCGTCCTCGAAACTTATTTATACCTCAAATAATTCGGGGTAATATTTCTTCATTTCATCATCGGCTTCCCATGTGGTATTAGAACCACGCCGATGTTTCCACTGTATTTTTACTTGTTTTATTTCCTTATTTCGTAGTTGCTTAACTTTACGATCAAGAATCGCCACTGGCTTTTCTATATAGTCAAGATTTTCATCCACTTCTATCTCATTCAATGGCACATATGTCATTTCATCAGCTAAACATTTTCGCTAATATGACACATGAAAGGTGTTATGGATTTCGTTTAATTCGTCAGGTTGTTCTAGACGATACGCCACCTGCCACCACACGAGCAATAATTTTAAACGTGCCAATAAACCGTGGGCTTAACTTTCCACATTTACAGAAATGAATCACACCATTCCATGGAGAGACTTTCAACATAACATAGTCTCTCACTTGAAATTCAATTGGTCGTCTACGTTTATCAGCATACGACTTTTGTCGATCTTGAGCCGCTTTTAAATACGCTCTGATTTGATCAATCTTTTCATTTGTTGCCTCCACCACTTCTTTATTAACAAGTTCTCTTTGACCTATCTCTCCCCAACATACAGGAGTGCGATATTTTCTACCATAAAACATTTTGAACGGGGGCATTCCAATGCTCGAGTGATAACTATTATTATAAGAGAATTCTACTAAAGGAAAATATTTGTCCTAACTGCCACCAAAATCAATAATACATGCACGTAGCATATCTTCAAGAGTTTGAATTGTTCTCTTGCTTTGCCCATCGGTCTGTGGGTGATATGTTGTGCTAATTAACAATTTGGTGCCCATCCCTTTTTGAAATTTCCTCTAAAATCTTGAGGTGAAACATGTGTCTCTATCTTATACAATAGATAATGGCACACCATGCCTTGAGACCACCTCATTAACGTACACTTCCGCCATTCGTTCAGACAAATAGTATTCTCGAATGGGTATAAAGTATTCACTCTTTGTCAAACATCAGTGATTACCCATATTGCATCATATCCCTTGGCAGTTTTAGGAAGCTTCGTCACCAGATCCATTGTAATATGCTCCCACTTCCATAATGGAATTTCTAGTGGTTGCATTTTGCCATATGGCTTATGATGTTCAGCTTTGACTTGTAAGCAAGTCAAGCATTTTTCCACATATTTAGTAATATCTCTTTCATTCCAGGCCACCAATACTCTATCTTTAAATCGTTATACATCTTGGTTGCACCCGGATGAATTGAGTATTTTGATTTATGCGCCTCATCAAGAATCATTGTTTTGACTTTACAAGTCCAAGGAATCCAAATTCGTCCAAAACGAACTTTAATTCCTTTATCAATTTTCTCAAGTAGACGGATTTGACCAATAAACCTTTCACGTTTTAAATTTTCCTCTTTCAATGCCTCTGATTGTGCAATTTTAATTTTACCAAACAAGTTTGGTTTCACAATCAGTTTATATGACTTTATTTTAATCGGAATGTAACTCTCCTTCCGGCTTAAAGCATCAGCTATAACATTAGCTTTACCCGGATGATAAAGTATCTCATAGTCATAGTCCTTGACGAGTTCTAACCATCTTCCTTGCCTCATATCCAATTCCTTCTGTCAAAGAAATATTTCAGACTTTTATGATCAGTGTATATAGTGCACTTCGTAGCATACAAGTAATGCCTCCAGATCTTAATGCAAATACAACTGCTGCCAATTCAAGATCATGGGTTGGGTAACTTGCTTCATGTGACTTCAACTACCATGAAGCATAAGCTATCACCTTCCCTCTTTGCATAAGAACACGTCCCAATCCGAGTGATGCATGAGAATAAACTATGAAATATTTAGTTACTTCTGATAATGCCAGGATAGGAGCTTTAGTTAACTTTTCTTTCAAAATTTGGAATGCCTTTTCTTGTTCTGGGTTCCATTCAAATTTGGAATTCTTTTGAGTTAGCTTTGTCAACGGGGAAGCTATTTTCGAGAAATCCTGAATAAAACGCCGATAATAACCGGCTATACCTCGAAAGCTTCTTACTTCAATTGGGGTCTTAGGAGGTGACCATTTCATAATAGTCTCTACTTTGGCGGGATCCACCAAAATACCCTCCACATTCACCACATGACCCGAAAATTAGATGTCACACCCCAACCTTGACGGCGGAAACGTCGAGGTGTGAGGGTTAAGATCGTTAACAGCCACATAACGCTATTAATAACTCAGATATATATTAATCATAAGTTCCAATTATACCATTACAATCATAAGTCACAAAGAAAGTAAATGACATAACATAAGATGCAACAAGCCAATTTATTTCATTTATTTAACTAGGTCCATTCCTAGATGTGAAAGTACTTCAAAAGTGGGGATCAAGCTTGAGTATTTCGTGAAACATGTTAAAAATAAAATGTCAACATAATGTTGGTGAGATTTCCATAGTTTCGATACATAAGTATATAAAAGATGGCAATTCATGTTGTAAGTTAGAGAACAAAGTAAATTAGGGATGTAAGACAGAATGCACAATCAAATCTTTACAAAGTTTTACAAGTGTCAAACGTTTACAAGTATATACGATTAGCTAAGTGTACTTGGATCAACAAGCAGGCTTGTCTGGCCCATAGATCTATGACTTCGCTAGGCTAGCAATAGTTAATGATTGTATATATATTCGACATTACATGGTAGCCACAAAGTTCAACTACCACAACATACAAGTGAAATGCCATAAGTTTACAAGAATCAAACGTGTTTATAAGTGCAAAGTTTATAATGTAATATGCTTCACCCCAAAGTGTGAAAGTATAAAAAGGGGTATAGAAATAGTCACTTGATCAAATACGTATAGTTTGACAATTAATAAGAAAAATATAAAATAACGCTCCAATGCAAAGCCTTCACAATGAACCTAAGAATATAAATATATTTACAAGGTTTAAGTTTAATAATATGACAAACGTTTTCACGTGAACTAAAGTTCAATTTGATGTTTAGGGCTTTGTCAATTATTTTTAACAAGTGGGGACCAATTATATTTTCTTGGAATAAATGAAGAGAAATATATTTATATTTTATATAAAAATATGAAGGAGAAAATATTTATAATAGTTTGAAGAAAGTTAAAATAGAGTTTTATAACTAAATAAAATAAAACGCTACAAACAATAATTTAAAAGCAACATTTGAAATAATAATTTAGTAACTACTATTTAAAATTCATAAGAAAAATAACCAAAGTAACCTTTGTTAAAATATTTTTAAAAAAATATTTAATTGTTTAAATACAGAAAATGATTTGTTGCTTTAAAAAAATATTTAGAGTTTACAAAATCCATTTTTATATTTATTAAAAATATTTCAGAATTTTATTTAGGGCTAAAAACCTTTTAAAAAAAAATACATGAGGTTGCCCGGGTTCGAACCCGGGACCACATGTTTAAGAGGCAAGTGACATAACCACTAAACCAGGGTCGCAGCCGTGGTTAAAGTTGGTTTTGATGTTTTATAAATCCAAATAAAAGAGTTTCCCCCGTTCTCAAGAACCCTAGAATTGGGTGAATCCAAATTGAAGCTTAGATCGATTCGGTTAACATCAATAATCATGGGGCTTTTGATCCCCATGTATAAACGAGTAGTTAGAGATGTTTAATTACCCAGTTTGATTCAAAGTTTATCGATAACAATAGATGAACAAGCCGCGACTTAAAGTTTTTGATTTGCTGAGCAATCTTCAAAAATGTTCGAATTGAACCGGTGAACAGCTTCGAATGATGATCTAGAAGCAAAGCCCTATCTGAATTTTAACTTAAATCAATCCGAGGTTGGGTTTCGACCGGTTGCAAGTCGCAGTTGGTGAAGGGAATCAGAGATGATGTTTGCGGTTGTTTCAGGTGTAATTGAAAGTTGGAACCGGTTAAAGATGGTTAAATGATTGCTTATGTTTGTTTAATTTGATTATTATGGTGTCTTCAATGTCGAACGGTTATGCAAACTACACTCGCGGTTATTCGATCGATTGGTCTCGTAACCGGTGGATTAAACACCATTAACTCATGTATTCAAAGTCGAATCATGTACATGACGGATCTAAAACGGTTTAGAAGCTAAAACAAGTCGGATTCGCAAGTTTAGGATTTTGAAGTTTAGGATTTTGAAAGTTACACAAATGGTCCCTTGTGTTTATACATTTATTATTTTATGCCCAACTTACCTATTTAAGATTTCTAAATTAACAACTAGCCCCCTTCACTTTTAAATCAAAGTTTTTTACATTTTAAGTTTAATAATTCTTTATTATTAATAAAAATATTATTATTGTTGGTATTTTTCTTAGTTATTATTATTATTGTTATGATTTTATTATTATTATTATTACTATTATTAGTGTTATTAGTAACATAATTATTAGTACTCTTATAATTAGTTATTATTATTATTATATAATCATTATAACCTTACAAATTAAAAGACCAATTAAAGTAATATTCATAAGCAACCCATAAGTTTCATGTATGGCAATAAAGGCCCTTACAAGAATTAACATTGCAAACTTATAATTAACCTTAAAATACATGATGCTACATTGGACTTCTCAAAGCCAGAATGCACATTTATAAAATTTTGCATATAACTTCTCTTTTCTTAGTACATTGAGAATCTCACGAAGATGTTGAGCATGATTTTCTTCGATTCGTGAATAGATGAGAATATCATCGATAAAGACGATGACAAAACGATCAAGCATAGGCTTACATACTTGATTCATGAGATCCATGAAAATCGCTGTAGCATTCGTTAGACCAAATGGCATCATAACAAATTCAGAATGCCCATAACGAGTATGAAAAGCTGTCTTAGGTACATCTTCTTTTCATACCTTAACTTGATGATAATCTAACCTTAAATCAATCTTTGAAAACAAGCTAGCGCCTTGTAGTTGGTCAAAAAGATAATCAATTCTAGGCAAAGGGTACCTATTCTTGATGGTTAGCTTATTCAATTCACGGTAATCAATGCACATATGCATGCTACCATCCTTTTTAACGAACAATATAGGTGCGCCCCAAGGTGAAACACTTGGGCGAATTAAACCTTTATCCAACAGATCTTGGAGTTGAGACATCAACTTCCTCATCTTGTTTGGTGCTAGTCGATATGATGATTTTGCCACAGGTTTAGCTCTAGGAACTAAATTGATTTTAAATTAGATTTCCCTTGTTGGTGGAACACCTAGAAGCTCGTCAGGAAAAACGTCTGAGAATTCTTTAACCACAGGGACTTTATCAAGTTTCTTCTCTTTTATTTCTTTATCAGCCACCTAGGTTATAAATGCTTGATGTCCATGCCTTATGTAATTCCTGGCTTTCGCCATTGAGCATACAATTATATTGATCTTTCTTTCTCTATAAATACATATTTGTTCTCCTATTGACGACATAAATTGAGCAATCTTTCAATTGTAGACTATTGACGCTTGATGCTGGGAAAACCAATCCATCCCAATAATCACATCAAATTCCTATAACTCTATTGGAATTAAGTCGATATCGTATTCCTCTCCTTGAATATTTACTTTACAGTTTCGACATATTTCAGATACGTAAAAACTTTTATCGCTTGCAGTGTCAACTTCTAACACATATACCAATTTACTTCTAACAAAAGAATTGTGGCATGCAAACTTTATAGATACAAAAGATATACTAGCCTGTAACACCCCGAAATTTTATTTAAACGAAAGGAAAAGAAAAGTAAGTGGCAGGAATAGAAATTGTGCACAAGTGGAGGTGGAAAAGTGTACAAAGTACAAACCTTTTTACTTTAAGGATCTAAAAGGCATGGGTGCCCACTATTTCTTCTTCATCTTCTTCTTCATGGCTGAAAAGAAGAAGAGAGAGAGAGAGCCCGGTTCTAGAGAGAGAAAGAGGAAGAAGAGGCTGTAAAAGGTAAGTCTTCTCTTATTTGAGCTCGGTTTCAGCTGGGGTTTGAGTTCTTGACCGAAGTTCTGGTTGTTTAGAGTTTGCTTTCTGGATTCTAGAGCTAAATCGAAGTGGGTCTTGAACTGGAAGAGTGTTGTTCAAAAGCTGCTCAAGGTGAGTTTCTAGAACCCCTCTTACTGATTTTCAAGGGCTATTATGCATACTAAGTAAACATTTTAAAGAAATCGTGGGTTTACAGCTTTATGTTCGAATGTTGTATGTATGTATGCATGTTATAGTGTTGATTATGGGTTAGTAATGATGTTTAGCATGCTTAGATGGCCTTACTATGTTAGATCTGTGGTTGGGTATGCTTAGAATGATAATCGGGTGAAATTGGTAGCATAGAAAAGATTTCAGAATGTTTGATGAACATGAATAGTGGCCCATGCGCCCAGAGGTGGCTCATGCGCCCAAACAGTTGTCCATGCGCCCATCATGAGTGGCCAGACGCCAAAGTGTTGGCCATGCGCCCAAGAGTGGGTCATGCGCCTAAACAGTGGCCCATGCGTCTAAGTGTTGGCCATGTGCCTAAATAGTGCCCAAGCGCCCAAGTGATGGAAACAACCAAGTGTTGGCCATGCGCCTAAACAGTGCCCATGCGTCCCAGTGAATGAAACGGCTAAGTACTGGCCATGCGCCTAAACAATGCCCATGCACCCAAGTGCTTGAAATGGCTAAGTGTTGGTGATGCGCCTAAACAGGTGTCATGCGCCTGAACAGGTGTCATGCGCCTGAATAGGGCAGAAACGCCCAAACAGTGTCCATGCGCCCAGACTGTTCTACACTTAGAATTTTCATGCTCATGCGCTCGGAAGGGCACAACACAGTATTAGTCTTCGAACATGAGTCGGGGATATTGCCTGAGACGAGATAATGAAGTGAGCGACTTTGTGTTGTAACAGACTCGGTTAGAGTTCAATTCCTGTGATTGACTCATATGGGATCTTTGTCGCATATCCCGATGTTGTGTCAGTCTTCGGACATGAGTCAGGGGTTTGTGAGCAAGCCCCGACACAACATCAGATTTCGAGCATAAGTCGGGGATATTGAACGAGACAAGATTCGAGTAATAAAGAGTAATGAACGAAAGATCATGTATGAAAGAACGAACGTATGAATGAACGTAAATGAATTATCGTAATAATGTACAGAACATGATCCTTGTCATTCGACCTCAGTAATCGTGGCTGAGTGCCACGAAGAGGGTAAAGTCTGACGGGATCTAGAAAGGGAAGTGAATGATAATGTAATACGTTTAGTGAACGAAGTTAATGAACATAACGACAAAGATAATAATGATATTATCTGTATGTACGTATGATGCATGTCACGAACGGTTGTACAGTATAGTATGTTTTGAATTAAAGTAAAGAACAGTTTTAACAAAGAAAAGTATATTTATTATAAAACTAGAACACACTCAGCGTCGCTGACTTTTGTATGCATTATAGTTGGCATGTATTTGTTGATGCTGAGGAGTTGCAGGCATGGATGCATAAGCTACTAGGAGCATTTTGAGGCTGGCATCCGTATTTTGACATGTCTTATATTTTGAGATGAAAACAAACGTTGTAAATGAATGAAATGACATGTTTTTAGTTATTAATGAAAGTTTTAAATTCCACTACAAAATAAATGTATGTTTTGTAATGTTTTAGTGCAATGAATGACCAACCGTAAGGTGCCCGGGAACGAGGGCCTTACAAGTTGGTATCAGAGCAAAAGTTTAAGTGAATTGGGTAAATATTTTGAAAAACCTAATCTTAAACTGAGAATGGGACTAAAAGGAAAAGGGATGCCAGTCCTAGTAGTTACGTGGCTGTTGGTAAAGGCTTTATGTAACGTTTTATGTAAGTTAATGTTAACCAACATTATGTGCGCATGTTACGTGGCTTGTGTGCTATTGTGTATATTTAGATACTGATGTAGTTAGGATAGGAAATGCTTGGGGTATGAAGAGTAAAGTAAGTGGATAATCCCAACTGGTCACTGTAATTAGGGACTTACTATACTTGACATAAACTGAGTTATTACCTTGAATGACCGCGTTAGTGTTTGAATCTTATAGTGTGTTAGAAGATGGTTGGCAGTAGATCTTCGAAAGCTTGACGAGGTGGAGGTGGTGGTGGACGTGGTGCTGAACCATAGGTCACAAGAGGAAGGTCTAGGGCTGAAAGAGCAACCCATGAGGAACCCGAGACCTCTCATCAAGAGGGCGGTGATGAGAATGCTAATTAGAGAGCCTCGATGAGAGAGGTGGTCAGGAGGAAGTGAATCAGGTTATGCAGACGTTCCTACCGTCTGTGGTGACTGAAGTTATGAAGGCTATTAGAGACGAGGAGAGATAGCAAAAGGGGTAGACCTTCGAGCGAAAGGAGACGACCCGAGACTGAAACGGTTTTCTTTGATGACGAAAAGGATGAAGAGGAGGAGCCTGTGCTGGAGGCGGCATGAGGCTGTAACTATGGGGCGTTTCAACGATGCAAGCCCCCAACTTTTGATGGAAACGGCACTGCTGCTGCTGCTCACCGATGGGTGAGAGAGATGGAAGCGGTATTGAATATCAGTGAGTGTCGGGAGGATCGGAAAATAAAGTTGGCTGCCCATTCTTTCGCGGACTCGGCTCTGTGCTGGTGGGAAAATATAGTCCAAGCCGAGGGTAGTAGAGCTATTGGAAGGATGAGATGGTCAGAGTTGAAGAAGCTGGTGATTGAGGAATTCTATCCTCATCGTGAGATGGATAAAGTTGAAAGGGAATTCCGGCAACTGGAGGCGGGAACCCTGACACGTCAACAGTACACCATGAAGTTCAACGAGATGGCACGTCTGGTGCCGGATCAGGTGACACCTCTTTCGCGAAAGATCAAGAGGTATATTCAGGGCTTGCCGCCGGACATCCGTAGGTACATGATCGCTGCCTGACCGAGCATGTTTAGGTTAGCCGTTGACCTGGCGGGAAGGTTGTATGACGAGCGGGAGGCGATGGCGATGACAGACGAAGTGCAGGAGCGAGCCTATGTTAAGAAGGGGAAAGGAAGGCGAGACAATGATGGTGGATTTGGGTATGGAGGAACGGCGTCGAGGGACAATGATCGAAAAAAAAACAGAGAGAAAAGGAGAGATATGCACAAGTGTGGCAGAGGCCATGAGGGGGAGTGCAAGTGGGGACTGAATGTTTGTTTTCAGTATGGAAAGGAGGGCCACAGAGCGAGGGACTGCCAAATGGCTAAATGCTACGACTGTGGCAAGACAGGACATATGAGCAGAGACTGCAAGAAGTCGAGGGTAGGAAGCTCGGTATGAGGAAGGAGAACAGAGGGTGAAGGCTAGAGCCTTCACTATGACTGGGAGGAGGCTAGGTCAGACTCTGAGGTAATGTCGGTACATTCTTGCAAGTTTAGATTTATGCATCTATGCTTTAATTATGATGCTAGTAGTAGTTTTGTTGCCGCTATTTCCTGTGATGTTTCACGTTAGGGGCCGGAAGATCGATGGGCCCATCGATGTAAGAATTTCTATTAGTAAGTCTACCAGGTTACCTAATGCCCTAGGGATTGCGCGATGGAATTGAGAGATAGCGCTTGTTCCTGCTAGGCTGTTCAAGACAGACATAGGTAGGTAGACATGCATCTCCGGGTGAGTTGACCAGTAATCTATGACTTAAACCCCAAGTGTTGCAAGAAGATGGATTGATCAACCGTGCACGATCAGAGTTCGGTGACGACCTACGACAATGAAGTATGAGGAACGCTTCGACTAGGAGAACGGATTGCTTGATTTGAAATCAAGTAAAGCTAATATTAAAGTGTATAGGGTCATTCTCAGTTGTTGCTCAGGTAGGAGAAATGGCATATCGACTGGAGCTACCCGATGAGTAAAGTGAAATTCATCTGATGTTCCATGCGTCTCGTCTAAGAAAGAGCTCAACCGATGAAGATATGATCATGCTACTAGAGAATACTAAGATGGATAGAGTATCCAACCACGAGGAGCATCTGGTGACCACTAGTAATAAGAAGAAGAGAATAGGCCAAGGAGGATGATGGTTTCACTTGTGCGGGTGCAATGAAGCCTAAAGATATCTAAGTTTAAATGCAAGATCAAAGAAGAGGTGAGACAGTGTTACCGTAACTGTTCGAGAAGCGACAGGTTTTGGGGACGAAACCTCTTTAAGGGGGGTAGACTTGTACACCCCAAAATTTTATTTAAACAAAAGGAAAAGAAAAGTAAGTGGAAGGAATAGAAATTATGCACAAGTGGAGGGGGAAAAAGTGACACAATACAAACCTTTTTACTTTAAGGATCTAAGGGCATGGGTGCCAATTATTTCTTCTTCATCTTCTTCTTCACGGCTAAAAAGAAGAAGAGAGAGAGAGCCCGGTTCTAGAGAGAGAAAGTGGAAAAAGAGGCTGTAAAAGGTAAGTCTTCTCTTATTTGAGCTCGGTTTCAACTGGGTTTTGAGTTCTTGACCGAATTTCTGGTTGTTTAGAGTTTGCTTTCGGGATTCCAGAGCTGAATCGAAGTGGGTCTTGAACAGGAAGAGTGTTGTTCAAAAGCTGCTCAAAGTGAGTTTCTAGAACCTCTCTTTTACTGATTTTCAACTGATTTGGGGCTATTATGCATACTAAGTAAACATTTTGAAAGAACCGTGGGTTTACAGCTTTATGTTTGAATGTTGTATGTATGTATGCATGTTATACTGTTGATTATGGGTTAGTAATGAGTTTAGCATGCTTAGATGGACTTAGTATGTTAGATCTGTGGTTGGGTATGCTTAGAATGATAATCGGGTGAAATTGGTAACATAGAAAAGATTTCAGAATGTTTGATGAACATGAATAGTGGCCCATGCGCAAGAGGTGGGTCATGCGCCCAAACAGTTATCCATGTGCCCAGCATGAGTGGCCAGACGCCTAAGTGTTGGCCATGCGCCCAAGAGTGGGTCATGCGCCTGAACAGTGGCTCGTGCGTCTAAGTGTTGGCCATGCGCCCAAGTGCTGGCCATGCACCTAAATAGTGCCCATGCGCCCAAGTGATGGAAAAGGCCAAGTGTTGGCCATGCGCCTAAACAGCGCCCATGCGTCCCAGTGAATGAAACAACTAAGTATTGGCCATGCGCCTAAACAGTGCCCATGCGCCCAAGTGCTTGAAACGGCTAAGTGTTGGTGATGCGCCTAAATAGGTGTCATGCGCCTGAACAGGGCAGAAACACCCAAACAGTGTCCATGCGCCCAGACTGTTCTACACTTAGAATTTTCATGCTCATGCGCCTGGAAGGTCCCATGCGCCCACTTGGACTTGAGGTTTTCTAAGTGGTTTTTAAGGGGTATTATGGGGTGATAGGCCTGGTTATGATGTGATGGCTTATGCTTGATATGTGTTATGCATGTATGATGTTGCCTATATAGTGATGATGTATGTCTATGTTTATGTATGTTCCTTATTATATATGTATGTCTTCCCTTGTCTTTGCGTTGAACGTTAATGAATGTAATGAAAGTATTATGTAATGTAAAGTGGACGATAATGAAAAGAGGAATGTAATGACTGAATGCATGCATTAATAAATGATAAAAGAGAAGTATAGAAAGGCTTGCAAGAACAGGTATGAGGTGAGCGACTCTGTGTCGCAACAGACTCGAAAGAGGTCCTTGTCGCGTATCCCAGTATTGTGTCAGTCTTCGGACATGAGTCGGGGGTTTGTGAGAAGGCCCCTGCACAGTATCAGTCTTCGGACAGGAGTCGGGGGTATTGTTTGAGACAGGATACATATCGCATACTCCGGTACTATGTCAGTCTTCAGACATGAGTCGGGGGTTTGGGAGCAGGCCCCAACACAGTATCAATCTTTAGACATGAGTTGGGAGTATCGCGTATAACGAAAGTGATGGATGATGAGATCCGTGTCGCGTATCCCGATATCGTGTCAGTCTTCGGACATGAGTCGGTGGTTTGTTTATTAGGCCCCAGCACCGTATCGGTCTTCGGACATGAGTAGGGGATATTGCATGAGACGAGATAATGAGGTGAGCGACTTTGTGTGCAACAGACTCGGTTAGAGTTCAATCCTGTGATTGACTCATATGGGATCTTGTGGCGTATCCTGGTGTTGTGTCAGTCTTCGGACATGAGTCGGGGGTTTGTGAGCAGGCCCCGACATAGCATCAGCTTTTGAGCATAAGTCGGGGATATTGCACGAGACAAGATTCAAGTAATAAAGAGTAATGAACAAAAGATTATGTATTAAAGAACGAATGTATGAATGAACGTAAATGAATTATCGTAATAATGTACAGAACAAGATCCTTGTCATTCGACCTCAGTAATCGTGGCTGAGTGCCACGAAGAGGGTAAAGTCTGATCGGATCTATAAGAGAAGTGAACGATAATGTAATATGTTTAATGAACGAAGTTAATGAACGTAACGACGAAGATAATAATGATATTATCTGTATGCACGTATGATGCATGATCACAAACGGTTGTAAAGTAAAGTATGTTTTGAAATACAGTAAAGAACGGTTTTAACAAAGAAAAGTATGTTTTATTATAAAACTTGAACTCACTCAGCGTCGCTGACTTTGTATGCATGATAGTTGGCATGTATTTGTTGATGCTAAGGAGTTGCAGGCATGGATGCATAAGCTACTAGGAGCATTTTGAGGCTGGCATCCGTATTTTGACATGTCTTGTATTTTGAGATGAAAACAAATGTTGTAAATGAATCAAATGACATGTTTTTAGTTATTAATGAAAGTTTTAAATTCCGCTGCAAAATAAATGTATGTTTTATAACGTTTTAGTGCAATGAATGACCAACCGTAAGGTGCCCGGGAACGGGGGCCTTACATAGCCTCAGAATCAAATAAAACATACACAGGGAGGGAATTACTAGAAAGGTACCTGTGATGACATTAGGTTCAACCTTTGCTTCTTCAGCAGTGATTTGAAAAGCCCTGCCTCGTGGTTTTGGAGCTTCCAACTATTTCAAGTTCTCTAAGGTCCTCAATCCTTCCATAGCTTTGGCAACCCTACTTTTCAAATCTGGGCAATCATTTCTCATATGACCCCGCTTATAACAATTATAACATAAGTTTATAGGGCTCAAACAGTGTGGTGCGGTATGCCCCGGTTTCCCATATTTATAACAAATTGGGTTCTTATAATGACATTCTCCAAGATGTCTCTTCCCACAAAATTGACAATTACCAGACTCTTTGATTGAGCCAAACCCTTTGATAGGTTTTGAAAATTTTGCTTTCTTTGTTAGTGCTATAGGAATCACAGCCTCAGCCTTTCGTTTCCATCTCTTTTTGCTTACCCTTTTAGTTCCATTTCTCGTTCACGAGACCAATTAAGAAGCTCCTCAAGACTTTCATATTTTGATGGAGAAATAAATTCTCTAATTTCTATTTTAAGGATGATATGAAACAGAGTCATCCACACTTCTTTAGAAGTGAAAAGCGAAGGGCAAAACTTCGCTTTATCATAGAAAATTCCAAAGATTTCATCCACAGTCTCATTGCCTTGATGCATATGAAGAAATTCTTCAGTGATACGATCAATTGCAACACGAGAACTAAAATGTTTTAGAAAGATTGGTTTGAATTCTTCCCAAAGACATACTTCTGATTCTTTCTCTCCCCTTCTCCTTCTTCACCATATCCCACTAGTCTTTAGCTCTTTCACAAAACTGGTTTGTCCCGAACAACAATTCATCGCACGGTCACAATGACACGTATCGAAAATAGTCTCCATGGTTATTATCCACCTTCGGCTAATCAAAGGGTCAATTTCTCCGTTGAATTGCAAGGGTTTACAAGCCATGAAGTCTGTATACGTGCAGTGATGTTTTTTGACTGTTATTGGCGCTGCTTCCACATTATTTGTAGAATTTTCTACAATTATTTCTTTCTTTTTTAATTCTTCTTCTAGCATAATTCTAATAGAATTTTGTATTTTAGCTAGAAGATATGGGATATTGGCTTCAAATGCCTTTCCCACTTCAATGACAATCTGTCTACAAATTTCTTCAGCTATAAACGTTATATTATTATTAAGACGAGATAAATACAGTGATCTTTCTGAAGCATTATGTATATGCTTTTCAGTGTTATGACTTCCTCGCCTTGTATAGCATTCTCCCTTGTTTCATTCGACTTATTTCTCTAAACAATTTATTTATTTCATGCTATATTTATTCTAATGATCTCTATACTGCAAGCACTTAACTAAGGTCTTAATTCTCTATACTTTATTGTCAACACAAACAATATATATCTAAGGCCAAAAAGTACTATATATGCATTCATAACATACTATACATACACATATCGTTTTATGCATTATACTCTTCATCCCTACACTTACTCTTTGATGTTTTCAATATAATATGATCTTTGGAATTTCACAATGATATGATATATTACCCTCATACTGGCCAGGTATGAAAATAATATATTATTCTCATTATAATTTTCCAACTATCATATGATATCTCAAACATACAAATTTCAGTGTACACATATTTTCTCATATGTTTTCATGAAACACCATTACAACTCCCCATTTATCTGCTTCCGTGGACCGCTTCTCGAATGAACCCTCCCGTTTTAATATCAGTAGCACTTATGGTTCGAGTCTAAGTATTTTTTTATATACTTAAATCTCTCGAACCGTGTTCTGATAACAACTTGTAACACATCAATTTAAAAAAAAAATAGTTTCACCACATATATTAGAGTTTAGGTCCTAGTTCACATCAAAATTTGTCACTCGGAGTAACATGTCATTTTATACTAAATATATAACTATTACAAGAAAATATAAACGTTTTATAAACTATTAATACAATATTTATTTTATTAAATATTAAACGAGAGTAGGGTTTATTCGTCAGTCCAGTCTCATCCGTGAAGCTTTAACCATTTATCGGTGCTTTTCCTCACAGCATTTAAAATATATTTTTATTAGCTTTCGCTAAGTAAGTACATCTCTTTATTTTCAAAAACATATTTTTGTTCATTTGAATTTAACATCCAAAATCTTTATTTACTTAATCCTCTTTACTTCTTTAGTATTCAACACCCGAATTCCTTATGGGTTTATTTTTAACCCTTAAGGATCATTAACTCATCTCTTTATATATGTGGAGTTCAACACCCAAACTCCTTGGGATTTCAAAACCCGAAATCCTTACATATATTTAACTCCCCTTTTTATATATATGTGGAGTCCACACTTGGACCCCTTGGATTTCAACACCCAAAATCCTTACATATATTTTACTCCATTTTAAACTATCAATACATATACTTGGACCCGTAATCATATAAATCATTTCCCTCATAATCATGTTTATAATAATAATAAACATATATCATATGTGTTTAGACATGTTTCATCTTCACATAATACATACAAACTCATAATAAGTAACACATATCATGTAATTAAACGTATAACAAAATTAGTTACAGGTCAATGTACTTACCTTCTCATTAATTAATTATAGTAGTCGTCATTAAACAAGTGCTTATTGCCACCAGTTAGCCAATCAAGTGCTTCCAAAATTTTCTACAATTTTCTTTAGATGATTCGATTTTTTATAGCTTTTTGAGAGTCCTCTCTAGTGCATGAGAAACTTACATTTACAAGATTTGAGAATTGAAGATAAGGTTTAAACAAAGAAAGAGGTGGCAGGAGATTACTAACGTTGATTGTTATTTGACTTTTGAGTGATTACACACACACACATATATAATATATATATATATATATATATATATTATATATATATATATATATATATATATATAAAATTTTAGCCGTCATAGTGTTGGAATGACTTATATTTTCATGGTCATATTTATCCAATGCATTATTATTTTGACTTCATATATACATGTGTATACATGCATCCTACCCCACGTTGCACATATGCACTTGTTTCTATTAATTTATTACTATTATTTTATTATTATTATTATTATTATTATTATATTATTATTATTATTATTATTATTATTATTAATATAATTATTATTATTGTTAAACAAAATCAACATTTGTTTAAACGGAACTTAATTTAATGATAATATGATTCAAAACTTACTCGTATAACAATATTTGAAATAGAAGTTTTAATTATTTATTTTCATTCACAAAACGGGATGATACATGAACGTGGTGCTGAACCACGGGCAACAAGTGTTCTAGAAAGATTAACATGTTGTCTTTATGTGTCTTTTGATATTTGTAATAGTATAGGGACTATTTTTGTAATTGTTAGTTTCTTTGTGTTTCATTATAAATAGCTTAGACTGTTAGTTAGTAAGGGTGAGAGAGTGAACGAACTACTGCTTATTACTTTGTAATTGTCTTTGATTGATATTAATGAAACTATGAATTTTGTTAATATCTTGTTGGAATTCGATTACTTTGTATGTGTTTTCTTGAATTGTGTTCATATATCATGACAGATTAGCTCAATTGATCCTATCAATTGGTATCAGAGCTGTTGGTAGCTGTTATTTGAGTGATTTTGAAGTTTGTCGAACTTTGAAACTCAAAAAGCTTATTGAATCTGTGATTGAAAGACAATTCAAATGAAAACTTATGGATTCAGACGTGTTTCATCATCGAAACATGTTTTGAACCACAATTAGCAGTTGAATTCATCAAATTTGAGATAATTTGGTGAATTTGTATTCGAAAAGTTCATTACTTTTTCGAACTGAAAATTGCAAATTAATTGATTTGTTGTTGATATCGATAGAAATTGATTTTAGAAGAATGATTATCGCCATAAAACTCATCTAATTGGAAAGTTTCAATCAAATTCATCAACTTTTGAAGATTTTCAGAAGATTTGAGTCTGTTACATTCATATGAACATGATGAATGTGACACATTAGGGTTGAAGTTTGCTGAAAAATTATCCAAGTGTTAGGCGTTTGACTACTGTTTAGTCGCATTAACACTGTGTAGACATTTTCAGTTCAAACGTTTGACCACTGTTGAAGAGAAAAAGTCCAGACGTATCATCATTGTTGAGGAGTATTTGAACTGTTTAGACGTTTGAAAACTGTGTAGGCGCATCACAACTGTTCAGACGTTTTACTCCTGTTCAGACGCATCAATTTTGGGCGTTTTGGAAAATTTTTCTAAGGCATTCCCTTAGACAACTCTCAACTTAGGCGCATCAACTGTTGAGGCTTTGAATACTGTTCAGGCGTATCAACCTGACTTAGAATTAAAAAAAAAAAATTTTTTTCAAACACTTTTACATTCCTTTTCTTAATTCAAAATATAAGACAACCAACAAAAATATAAAAATGGTGAAATCAGAAGATTCTGAAAATAGAGTTCCAAAACTTAAAAACAGAGCTGATTTCAAAAATTGGTCTCTTAGGTTGAAAGATCACTTAAATTCCATTGACACTCATCTTTGGAAATCCATAGAAAAATGACCATTCATCCTAATAATCACTGATGGACCTGACAGAGGGTTGGTATACACTAAAGACTCTCAGGAACCCTATCCTGAAGATGGTCTTCAAGGAGATGATTTGAGAAGAGTAAAAAATGATGTCAGAGCATACTCCTTGATGTGTAAAGGACTACCTCTGGAAGTTCTTGCAAGGCTTGATGGATATCAAACTGGATATACCATGTATAATGCCTTAAAGACTATATGTGAAGGAGGAAAGGAGATTCAAAATCTCAAGAAACAAATGTTGAAAAGGCAATTAGAATTGTTTCAACATTTGTCTGGAGAAACTATAAACCAGATGATGAACAGATTTGTTCAACTTACTATTAAGATGTCAACAGCTGGTATTAAGCCTGATCTTGAAGATCTAAATCTTAGACTACTCAATGCTTTACCCTGATCATGGAAACAAACAGTAACCTTACTAAAGCATACTGAGAAGTTCCCTATGGATCTAGATCTACTTATTGCCAAGATCGAGTCGGTCGAGATTGATGAAAGCTCAAGGATCAATGATAGAGCAGGAATTTTCAATGATAGAACAATGATGAGTCAGTCAATGTCTCAGTATCACTTTGTTGCTTCTCCAGCAAACACAGTTGAAAATGCTTTCATCGCAAAAAGTGAGAAAGTTAAAGAAGAAGAAGGAGATTTATTTGTTGGAGCAGGATTTTTCACTGACTCATCATTTACTAGTGCCTCTGCTTACACAACACAATCTCATCCTCAATCTCCTCCTAAATCTCAGTCTCAAACATCTAATGCTCAATCAGAGACTTCTTCATCTAACTCTGCTAAATCTCGCAAAGTTAAAGATGTGATAAACATCCTATTAGACGATGAAGAGTCTAAAACTGCATTTACTGCATTTATGGCTAGTTTTCAAGCATATCAAGGTAGCCATTTAACTCAATTAGATCTTGTTTTGCAGGATTTATTTGAAATGGATCCTAAAGATATGGAAGAAATGGACTTAAACTGGCAAATGGGGATGACTTCTTACAGGACACAAAAACACTCATATGTCAACAGGAAGTACAAGCCAAGTGCTAACAAGACTATTGGATTTGACAAGTCAAAATCTAGGTGTTTTAACTGTAACAACTATGGTCATTTCTCAAGAGAATGCAAAGCTCCAAGAAATAATGGAGGAAGTGCTCAATCAAGCAATCAAAGGTTTCAACAAGCTCAGAAGACTTATCAAAAACCATATCAAAGTCTTCCTATGCCTGAGCTTAAAGATGAAACAAAATCATCTGATGAAACCAAGAAAGCTCTTGTAGTCAATATTAAAGATGGTTATGATTGGAGTGCATATGCTGAACAATTTACTAATGATTTAACATCAAGTTTATCTCTTATTGCAGAAATTCAGAAGAAGACTGATCAAAAACAATGATCCAAAGGTGAAAGGTGAAAATGATGAATATGACTATGATTGGAGTGACAAATCAGATCCTAAGGAGGATACAGATGAAGTAGCTCTAATGGCACAGTCTGATCAACCAAAGGTTGATACTTCATCTTCAAAATCTGAAACCTCATCTTCAAAATTTCCTGAAATACCATCTGAAGTGAGAGAAAAACTATGCACAAAATCATTCTTTGAACATGTTGAATACTACAAAACATATTCATATAAAATCTATGACAAACTCAAACAAGAAGAATCAATGCATAACAAATTAAAAGCTGATCATAAAACAACAGACCAAAAGATTATCTCTCTTCAAACTTCATGGTACAAAACTCTAAAAGAATTAGAAAATGTTTTTAAACAATTGGAAGAGATGACTAAAAATCTGAAGAGGAGAAGATAGCACATGCTGCTACTCAAATGGATCTTGCTAAAGTTAAGAGTTCAAAATGATTGTAGGAAAACTGGTAAGTAAGAGGAAAGATAAACAGAAAGCAGGATTAGGATTCACTCATGAACCTATGCCTGAATCTATCACAAACACTCTACTGGAGAATTTCAATACACATGATCATTCTCCTGAGAACAAAGCTAAACTTAAAGCTTTTCAGGTCAAAAACAAGAATTATGAAGAAGAAAAGGAAAATATAAAAGTGTTTGTTGAAAATGATCAAGAAAAGATTAAAAATGGTCATCCAATCAAGATAAAATCATATGAACCTAAACAAACAAAACAAAACACTTCTGATCAAATTAATTCTATTTTAGAAGAAGTGAAAATTCAAAGCAAAGACAAACAACAGGTAGGAACATGAGAAGATTCAAACACTATTAATCTAAAACTAGTTCAATCTGAAAAGGAATCTTCTTCTATGATGTTCAATCTGAAAGTAAACCAAGCTCTTCTAAATCAAAGAATCAAAGGAGAAGAAAGAAATCATCAAAAATCAAATCTGAACAAAACAAAAGTTCAGAAAAGTTGATCAAAGCAACAAATCAACAACAAAACTTGAACCGATAAATTTGTGTCAGCAAGTTTGTTAATATGAATTCTCTTCAAAACAACATGGTGAATTCTATGAACAAATCTCACTCTGATCTGAAATCAAGTTCAGATTCTAAGACTTCCGCTGTAGCCAAACGATTTGTTCATAAGAAATTTAAGAAGGAAGTTCATGTTAAATAGTTGAAAAACAATATGACACAACATCAAAATATGAAACATGAAAAACAATAGTTTAACTATTTGACACCAAAATATAAAAATGAATCAAACAAAGTGTCAATGTCAAAAGTTAACAAACAGTTGTTTAAAACTCCACACAAGTACTGTGAAAGATGTGATATGAAAAATCACAATACTGCTGAGTGCTATTTCAACAAGTACTGTCACATATGTGACATGAGAATCATTCTACAACAGATTGTTATTTTAACAAATACTGTACTTATTGTGATGAGAAGACTCACAATACTGTTGATTGTTACTTTAGAAAGAGATCAAATTGTAAAGGATTTGCGAACTCAAACTTGAGCAAAGGTTATGTTAATCCTCAATTTATGAGAAATCAACTGATGGATTTCAAAGATTAACTAATCAACCTTCTTTAGGTTTGAGATCTTTTCAAAAGGAAAATTATGTGAGATCTAAAAATGTGCAAGAACAATTCATACCAAGATCGGTAAGAATGACTAATAAAAATGTTAGTCATCAATTCGTGTCAAAAATTGATTAATCAAATGGTATGAATGATTTCAAAAATAACTCAAACAATTTCCAAAACAAAATTGGTAAATTCATCAAGAAGAAACCTGATTTGAATAATCTTCATTACAAACAATTTACCATTGTTGATAAATTTGGAAAACCCAAGACCATCTCGGCTTAGGTGGATATATCAACTTAATTTTCTTGTTGTGCAGGTACGCCCAAGAAGACCACTCAATACATGGTATGTGGATAGTGGGTGTAGCCGGCATATGACAGGCAATCCTGCCTTGTTACAAGACTTTAAGTTAAAAGATGGAACACACGTCGCCTTTGGTGGTGATGCTAGTGGAAAAATAACTGGAGAAGGAATAGTATCAAATGGGATAATAAGCTTTGACAAAGTCAACTTTTGCTCACAGTTGAACTTTAATCTTTTAAGTGTATCCCAAATTTGTGATAAATCATATTCTGTTCTTTTTGATGATTCATTTTGTTATGTTTTGAAGCCAGGTTTTCAGATAAGCAAAGAGTGGGTAATTGTTACAGCTGAAAGGGATAGAGATATATACAAACTGGATATGTCTCAAGTCGATCCTTCAATCGAAACAACTTGCCTAATTGCTAAAGCATCAAATGATGAAATCCATCTTTGGATTAGACGTATCGGACATTCAAATTTCAAGAATATGAACAAGCTTGTATCAGGAAATCATGTTATTGGACTTCCATCTAAGAAGTTTGCAATGACTGATCACTGCTCGGCATGTTTAAAGGGAAAACAACACAGAGCATCTTATAAGACCAAAATCATAAACTCAACTTCCAAACCTCTTCAATTGTTACATATGGACCTTTTTGGACCAATAAATGTCAAGAGTATTGGACGAAAATCATATTGTTTAGTTATCATTGATGACTATACAAGGTTTTCATGGGTTTTCTTTTTGTATGCTAAATCTGAAACGGTTGAATTACTAAAAGAATTTATCATTAATGTTGAAAATCAATTAGAAAATAAAGTGAAAATAATAAGAAGTGATAATGGAATGGAATTCAAAAATGCTAACATTAAAATGTTTTGTGCTCAGAAAGGGATAGCTCATCAGTTCAGTGCTCCTAGAACTCCTCAACAAAATGGAGTTGCTGAAAGAGAAGAACAGAACATTGATTGAAGCTGCTCGTTCAATGATAGCTAATGCAAAGATTCCTATAACTTTTGTGGATGAAGCTATATCAACTACATGTTTTGTTCAGAACAGAACCTTAATTGTGAAAGATAAAATGAAAACTTCTTATGAGTTAATGTTTGGCAGGAAACCGAACATAAATTTTCTAAAATCATTTGGTTGTCCTGTTATGATTCTTAATTAAAATGATCAGTTAGGAAAATTGATGCAAAATCTGATAATGGGTTTTTCGTTGGATACTCATCTGTTTCAAAAGCCTATCGAGTGTACAACTCTAGGACAAATATAATTGTTGAAACATTCAACGTTAAATTTATGGAAAATTCTTTTCCCTTGTTGCAAATGGTCCTGCATTGTTATTTGGTTTAGATTCATTATCAAGCTCTCTTCAATCTAACTTGTTTAATCAATCAAATTGTCTTGATTCTATAGGTAAGAAGAACTCTAGAGGAGATCTTGGATCTTTCGGTGAGGACTCAAATTCTGTCAACCCAGATGATTCTAGCTCAAACTACCCATTTTTATCATTTGTCAAGGATTCATCAATACGATTCAATGACAATGATCATGCTAATTCAGCTTCAAATCATTCAGTCTCATTTGATCAGGAAAGATCACAACTTATTCCTAACGATGGTAATGATTTCGTGCAACTTGAGTCTGGAAAATCATCCATCTCTGGTGATGTAGTTGATACTGGTAACTTTGATTACTTTATTAAGTCACCGACTCAAGTTCCAAACTTCAATCCACATTCTTCTAACTTGTTACATCAGATTTCCAACTTAATCCAAACAAATCTGGATGTTAGTGTTCAATGTGATGAGATTCCAACATCTCGTATTCACAAGAATCATCCAATTTCTCAGATTATTTGTCCATTGAATGAGAGAACAACAAGGAGTAAATCAGAACAACCAAACTTGTGCTTATACTCTTGTTTTCTTTCTCAAATTGTTCCTAAAAATGTTACCGACGCATTAAGGGACAATGGTTGAATAGAAGCTATGCAAGAAGAATTACTTCAATTTCGCAAACAAGAAGTGTGGAATTTAGTGGATTTACCTGAAGGAGAAAATGCTATAGGCACGAAATGGTTGTTTAGAAATAAGTCTCATGATCGTGGTATAGTAATAAGGAACAAAGCAAGACTTGTTGCACAAGGATACACACAGGAAGAAGTGATAGCTTATGACGAAGTGTTTGCACCAGTTGCAAGACTTGAATCCATTTGAGTTTTCCTGGCTTATGATTCATTCATGAAATTTAAGGTGTATCAAATGGATGTAAATGGTGCATTTTTATATGGTTCTATCACTGACGATGTGTTTGTGAAGCAACCTCCGGGCTTTGAGGATGTAGAATTTCCACATTGAGTGTATAAACTGAGCAAAGCTTTATATGGACTTCATCAAGCCCCTAGAATTTGGTATGAGACATTATCACAACACTTAATCCAACATGGATAGACAAGAGAGAAAATTAATCCAACTTTATTCATAAAGAAGGATAATGATGATCTCTTATGTGTACAAGTGTATGTTGATGATCATATTTGGTTCTACCAGTGCAAAATTATGCAATGAATTTGAAGAAATCATGAAATCTCGATTCCAAATGAGTTCTATGGGAGAGATTAATTTCTTTCTTGGACTTCATGTCAAGCAAACTGATGATGGAATTTTTATCAATCAAGAGAAGTTTGTTGACAAGCTCTTGAAGAAATTTAAGTTGCAAGACTGTCAGTCCATAGGAACGCCATCAGATGTTAACACCAAGATTGAACCTGATCCAAAAGGAAAATCTATTGACCAAACGTTATACAGATCAATGATTGGTTCGTTGATGTATCTTACTGCATCTAGACCAGACATTATGTATGCTGTTTGTGTTTGTGCTAGGTATCAATCAGACCTGAAAGAATCACATTTAATTGCTGTCAAAAGAATATTTAGGTATCTCAAAGGTAAACCATCCTTAGGGCTTGGTATCCTTACGAGGGTAACTTTGAATTACATGGATATAAAGATAGTGATTATGGTGGTTGTTGTCAAGATAGAAAATCTACTTCGGGTGGATGTCAATTTCTCGGTCCGAGATTAGTCTTATGGCAATGTAAGAAACAAAAAAATGTCTTTGTTTCAACTGTAGAAGCTAAGTACATTGCTGCATGAGCAGGATGTTCTCAAATCCTCCAGTTGCAAAATCAACTACTGGATTATGGGTTTAATTTTTTTAAAACACCTATTTACATTGATAACACTGCAGCTATGTTCATTACAGCTAATCATGTTCAACATTCTAAAACAAAACATATCGAAATTCGATATCATTTTCTCACAGACAACTCTGAAAAAGGGTTGATCATTTTGATTCAACGTTAAATTAAGTGATACTCTCAACGGTTTTGAGTACTTAATAGAATCAATTGGTCTTATTAATCATATGTGAACTCCTTAAATTAAAAGACTATCATAAGTGATACTCTCAACGTTAATTGCCTATTTTTCTTTTGTGTGTGTGTGTTTTCTTTTTCTTAGAAAACCAAATACAAAAGCATATATAACAAAATCCAAAAATAGAGTCTTTTTCTATTGTCAGTTCATTGTTTTTGAAAAGAATTTGTTTTGCAATATGTGAGAAATGATAGTACATTAGTGAGATCAGTTGCATATTTCACTCATTAATAAAGCCTGACATGATTAAATATGATGTGTAGACACTATCATGCTATTATATAGAAATAGTAAATTCTTTGATTACACTAAATATGTATTCATCTGAGTACTTTTGAGATGTTTTGGCTTATCAGATGCACTGTTTGTTGAGTAACACCACTCACACCTCATGGTGATGTAATTAATCATGAGATCTGTTACAAGCATCATTTCACTTCTTTGTTATGAGTCATCATAGACCTGAAGTGCTGAGATATCCTTTGTTATAAGTCATTACAAACCTGGATATTCTCTTTGATGCAAAAGATGCCAATGTGCACAATCTATTCAAATGAAGAGTTAGAGCTGATCAAATGGTTATCCATGATCACTCTCTATTCATTTAAGTAACATGAGCTCTGATTACACATACGTTTCATGTAATAAGTTGAGTATGTGTTCTTGCTTGCATATCTTGATGATAGTTGAGCTCTCTAAATATAACCTAATCAATCCAAGAATTGAAAGAGTAAGTGAGCTGATATTAAGTCAAAAACACTCATTGTCTATCCTTAGATCTTATGTCTCCTTTACTGTGATATCACTAACCAGGAACACACCTGATGAGGATTTATTCACTGTCTATGACTATCCACAATTTTTTTTATTTTAATGTGCTGATCTACATTGATATGATCTCACTACAGACATTAATTCTTGTTGATATTAGATTTTGATTGTGCTTTCATTTTGATTTTATGCATGTTTTCTGTGTGTGAAGGGAATGTTACAATGAGTTGTGTGATCTTATTATGCTACCTTAGGAAACTTATAAGTTGTTTCAACTTAAAAGTTTTGGGGGAGTAATAAATGAAAGAGTTTTTTCTCAGAAAATCAAAATCAAAGAAAGCTGAATTGAAAGGATGATGCTATATGTTCAAAGTTTATGTGAGTCTGATCATGAAACTTTTGAAAATAATAATATGAACTATATAAAATTGCAACTGGAAATGCTCTCTCAAAGTTGAGAAATAGAGATTTAATTATGTTTTGAGACTAAAATGAAGGGAAAGAAAAGAAAGAAAAATTTGAAAAGTTAAACATCAAGTAAAAAAAATTGAAATTGTTGAAAAATGTAAAAAGTTCAACTTTGAGGGACTAAAATGAAAATTTGGAAAATTCAAATTTATGCTTTAAATGTTTAAATATTAGTATGAAATATTACTAATATGTATAAACAGTGTGCAGGTGAAGAAGTGTGAAAAACACAAGTGTAAGACTCATGAAATCAACTCAAAGTCAATTCATGCGCCTAAATAGTCTTCATACGTCTAAATAGGAGCATGGTGAACTTTCAGGAATTTATACAAGTTTGTGCGTTTTTCTATTCCCATGCGCCTAAACAGTTGCAATAAGTCCATAAAGTTTAACCAAGTGTTTGGGCGTTTCATTAATCCCATACACCTAAACAGTGAATGAGTTTGATTTTATACAAGTGTTAGAAGTTTTGAATGTCTCATGCGTCTACACAGTGTTAGTGTTGAAAGTTAAGTGTTGGACGTTTCAGGAACTTCAGACGGCTAAACAGTTCAAAAGCGCCTAAACAATGCAAAAGCGCCTAAACAGTGCTTATGCGTCTGTACAGTGCTCATGCGGCTAAACAGTTCTCATGCGTCTAAGTCCATACGACCAAACAGTGTTCATGAGTCTTATTAATTTGTGAATTTAGGGTTTCATACGCACAAACAGTGCTAATGCGTCTAAAATTTCACTTAATATAAATAGAAAACTTACACTTGTTTTCTCATTTACACTAAAAAATTCCTGTAAAAAACAAAGTCTCTGAACTATCGACACTCTGTTTTCATCAATCAAGCGGATAATCAGTGTTTAAAACAAATTGTTATTGATTGTTAGATAGTATTTGAGTTAGTTAATGTAAGTTTGTGATTCAAATCAGTGAATTTTGATTAAATCTTGGTGATTCTCATAGGCCTTTGACTGCTATTTGGACGTTTGAACCCTATGACATTCAAAGTTAAACAAATCAAATCTTAACATCATATATAATTGATCATAGATTGTTGATGTATATCAAATTTCGAGTGATTTGATATATTGATTGTGGATTAACATAAGAATAATGTTGATAAGAAAATCCTCGGTCGAATTCTTCGAAGGAAGAAGAAGAACATGAACAGACATGTGAAATTTTTTTAAAATAAAAATAAAAATAATATTTTTTTAATAAAAGTAGAAAAACTCAGAAATCAAAATGGATAAATGTTAAATTCAAATAATAATTCAAGTATGTAACAAACTTAAATCGCAAGTATAACAAAATTAAAACTCACAATTCAAAATTGAATTTAACTTCCAAAATATAAATTTTCAATCTTTCAATGTTCTAATATTTTTATTTTATTTTACAGATGGTAGCTTTAAAGTTTGAACCAAAGCATAATGTGGCTGCATTTCTAGATAAAGAAAATAGAAAAGCAGTGGGCTATGAAGAAATGATACGATTTTCGTTGAGAACTAAATATGTTTATGCAATATGTGCATGACCAATGATTAATAAAAGACTGATTAAGAAATTCTGGAGAACTGTTGAAGTTGAAAGAGATGATGAAGGGAACAAAGTTGTAAGAGCATTCATTACTTCTGACAGAATGCTTGAAGTCTCACAACAAGCAATGAGAACTGCTGTTAGACTGGAGAAAATGACCCGGAAGATTTATCTGAGTATACATTGAATGAATCTAGAGAGTGTTTATACAAATGGGTCATCCAGGTCATTTTCCAAAGAAACAATTTTTCTGAGCAAGAGTGTACAAGCATTGGAAATTATTATGTTATATCTTTCAACACTGCATGTCTAAACGAAGTGCTAGTTGGGACTCATTCCCTATAGACATTCCCTATAGACATTGCATCACTATTATTGCCTTAGCCACAAATAGAAGATTCAATATGGCTAAATGGATATTGAATGGTTTCATTTTCAATCTTGAAAGAGGAAGGAGACATAAATACTTAATGTATCCTAGATCTCTTCAAATGCTCATAAATGAAGAAAATCCAGATCTTTATGTTGAAGGAGTTGAAGGTGAAAAAATACAATTGGAGCACATGTCTGAATCTGTATAAAAGACTATCAATGATCACTGGTGCTCAAAACATTCCTCTGTTTGATGATATAAGAAATGTATCTAATGATGAAGTGATATAAACCAACAACACTCCATTTATCAGAAGATGAACCAATAGATCCTAATGATCTCATTGAGGATGTTGTTGAAGTTATGATTGATGATGATAATGAAGATAATGATGATGAAGATTCTGAAAGCTCATCAAAGATGAAGATGATGATGATAATGATGGTGCAGCTAAGGCACATCAAGAATCCATTAAAGAAATGAGTGAAGACGAGCATGAAAATGAAGTTCAAAACATAGCTGAAGAAACTGTTGCTAATGATAGTCTTGATAATACCGTTAGTGAAGTTCAAGAAGATGAACCTGATGTTGGAGTACATGAAGAAGGTTCACAAAATCAAACATTTGATTTTGATTTTATGCATAATGTGTTATATGAACCAGTATTTCAAGCTGAGCAAAATGAAGAATATGAAGAAATTGTTGTAAGTACAACTCAAAATATTTTTGTACAAACAGAAGAAATAGTGGATGTTGATGAGTTAGAAAAACTGAAAGAAGAGATGTAGTTAAAGAAAAAGAAATTGAAGATTTAAGGGTGAAAATGAAAGACTGAAAGAGATGAGCATATCTCTTGAGAAGAAAATTCAAAAGTTAGAGAGTGAAACTTCAAATTTAAAAGAAGAAAAAGTTGAGAAAGATAAAAAGATTGTGATGTATGCAAAAGATAAAAAAGATGTGATAAAGAATTTTGAAGTGATGATAAAAGATTATGATATACTTGAACAAAAATTCAAGAAACTGACAGAAGAAAATGAAAAACTGAAAGAAGAGTGTTAAAGTCAAAAGAAGTGCAAAATCCCATATCACGTGAACAAATGATTAATGCTGAAATGAATGTTGTTGAACAAAATCTTGTAATTGATAAAGGAAAAAGAAAAACTGATGAGATTGAAGATGCAAGTTTAATCTGAGTCAGTTTCAAAAGCTCAAAGAATTGAAGAAAATGTTGAAGAGCAAACCACTCATGAACAAATTGAGGCTTTAGTAGATATTGAAGAAATGTACAATGATGATGGATATAATGAAGTATTGATGATGAAGATATTGATGAAGCACATTTGTAGCTAATTTCTCTTCACAAGAACAATTTCAAGATCAAGAAGAAGTACCACAAGATTTTGAAGAAATATATAACTATCTTGTGAGGATGAAGTATAATAGAGTATTTTTGGAGGGACTGACAGTTTCTCAGATTAATGACGAATATGAGAAGTGTATTGCAGCAGAGTTAGTCGCACCAATTGATCCAAATGAAATTGTGATAGAGCATGGTGAATGGATCAGAGAAAAAGAAAGTATTAATGTAGAAGAATTACCAAGCTCAGAGCTTCACCATCTTGATCTGGATAGTATGAGTATTCCAGCTTTAAGATTATGGTTGCAAGCTAGAAACTATCCGTGGAGAATTGAAAAGACTATAATCTGTATCATTAAGAAATCTTGTCAGAAGCTTCCAAGAGACAGAAAAACAAACGAAGAAGATGATTATTCTTGATACAGACAATCCTCAATATTTAGAGATCACAAAAAGAACAAGAGTGCTAAAACCTCAAGAAATCAAACAAATGACAAGAAAGTCAGATGCTTATGACAGTAGAAAAGAATTGATTAAAATGTTTTCAAGTACTGAAAAGCAAGCTTACAAAGCATCATCCGAGCAAATTAGATTTTTGATAATGCTAGATCCACAGGTGATTTAGTAAGAAACATATTGCAGAAAGGACAATGTTGCTCAATTGTTGAATGCTATGATTGCTCTGGATTTTAGAAATCAAGTAAAATTAATTACTTGAAAGTACGATGAGATCTTTGATGCTTTCTTGATATAAAGAGTAAATGCCATCTGTGATGTATATCACTTTTACTCTAGCATAATTAAGCTTCCTGTGCAAGATTTGAAAGAGTTGAATAGATTGCCTCTGATCAATCAAACAGATTCCAAACGTGGTAAAATGATGGTAGAATTACTGAGAAAAGGTATGGATCGATCAAGTAATTTTCTTCAAACTAGATGTGATCAAGAAGATAAAGAGTATTTTGCTACTCTAAAGAAAAACAAAAGGCTCAAAGGAGTACAATCTGAAGATGAACACTTTATGATTGAATTTTATGATAAGTAGTTTGAAAAAGTAACAACTCCTAGTTCGAAAGTGATTGATGGTAACTAGAAATCAAAACCAATTCTCAGGTGGTTCTATCACTAAGACGTTTGAACTTAAATTGGTTCGAAATCTTGAACAGTGGGATGAAGACATGATTACTCTTTTTGGTGCTTTCGAACTCAAACTGTTGCATCCAAGTTATATTCGTTTTTGTTTGTACAAAAGTTTGAGAAAGTATCTGCTGATGTTGCAGAGCAAGACAAGAAATATTCATTTCTATAATCAATGTGATAAGTGCAGCTATGGAAAGAATATCATTGAGAAAATCTCTTGCTTATGCAAACATTGTGAAGAAAGATATCAAAGATATTGAATTTATGAGAATCTCAAGGAAAGGTGTCTTAGAAGTATACTCAAAGGAAAGTTCAAATCCTATTGAGTTATATGCAAACATTGACATCACTTGCTTATCAAAAGACACATTAGAAATAATGAACAAGATGGAGATAAAGACAAATGAAGCTAAACCAGAACAAGGCATTCTTGCAAGCAAATTCAAGTCTGCTATTGTAAATGCTTTGAAAGAACAAGAGATGTACAAAAAGAAGCCAATGTTCAAGATAAAAGAAGAACCAGAAGACTTCTTTGAGTGAAAAGGATTGAAGATTGATACTGAAGATAAAGCTGAAGGAGATAAAGAAAGAAGAAAAAATTGAAGATTTTAAGACCGAAGACCATGTAAATCTTAGGGGGAGTATTGTTAGGACTCTAGAAAGATTAACATGTTATCTTTATGTGTCTTTTTGATATTATAGGGACTATTTTTGTAAATGTTAGTTTCTTTGTGTTTCATTATAAATAGCTTAGACTGTTAGTTAGTAAGGGTGAGAGATTGAACGAACTACGGCTTATTACTTTGTAATTGTCTTTGCTTGATATTAATGAAACTGTGAATTTTGTTAATATCTTGTTTGAATTCGATTACTTTGTATGTGTTTTCTTTGAATTGTGTTCATATAAGTTTTAAATATTTATTTCATTCACAAAATGGGATGTTAATGAACATGGTGCTAAACCACGGGCCACAAGAGGAAGGCGTAGAGCCGATAAGGTGGTTCATGAAGAACCCGAGACCCCTCGTCCGGAGGCTAGTGAAGTGAGAGTGCTAATTAAGCGCCTTGGTGAAGTAGGCTGTTATGGAAGAGGTGCATGAGGTCATGCAGACAAACTTACCATCTGTGGTGACTGAAGTGATTAAGGCTGTAAGAGAATGAGATAGAAGGGAGAGGAATAGGTCCTGGGGAGGATGGGAGCGACTGGAGACTGAGACAGCTTTCTCCGAAGATGAAGAAGAGCAAGAAGAGCCTGCGTCGGAGGCGGCACGAGGCTACAACTACAAGGCATTTCATAGATGCAAGCCCCTAACCTTCGATGGTAATGACACTGCTGCTACTGCTCACCGGTGGGTGAGAGAGATGGAGGCTGTACTTGACATCAGCGAGTGTCGGGAAGACCAAAAGTGAAGTTGCCACCTACTCATTTGTGGGCTCAGCTTTGTGCTGGTGGGAAAATATTGTCCAAGCTGAGGGTAATTGGGCGATAGGAAGAACGAGGTTGATAGAGTTGAAGAAGATGGTGATTGAGGAGTTCTATCTTCACAGGGAAATGGATAAGGTGGAGAGGGAGTTGTTGCACCTAGTGGCGGGAACAATGACACATCAATAATACACCACTAAATTCAATGAAATGGCATGGCTAGTGCCTAATCAAATGACACCTTGTCATGAATGATCAAGAGGTATATTCAAGGCTTGACGACAGATATTCATAGACATATGATCACCGCTCGGCTGAGTACGTTTAGGTCAGTGGTGGGCTTGGCGGGAAGGTTGTACTATAAGTGTGAGGTGGTGGTAGCTGAGGTGATCAAGAAGGGTGATGGTGACCGAAACTGAAATGGGAAACGGTTTGGACATGGCGGAGCCGCCCCAAACTACAAGGTGGCGAAGGTGGGTGACCAGCGTGTAGTCACATCTGGTGCAGGATTGAAGAGATGTGGTAAGTGTGGGAAGGAGCATTCGGGAGAATGTAAATGGAGGTCAAACATCTGCTTCAAGTGCGGGAAGCCTAGTCATATGGTGAGAGATTATGGGGTTATAAGGTGTTATAACTGTCGAGAAAACGACCATCTGATTAGGGATTGCAAGAACCCAAGGGTTGAAGGTTCGAGAGTGAAGAAGGTTGGAGGAGAAGGGCAGAGGGCGAGTGCCAGAGGGTTCACGATGACGCAGGAGGAGGCTAGGACGGACCCCGATGTTGTGTCAGTTACGTTTCTAGTAAACCAAACTTTAGCCTCTATATTGTTTGATTCTGGTGCTTGAAAAAGTTTTATATCTGCTGCTTTCTATGCTAAATTGCCTGTTAGTAGTAAGAATATAGATAAGCCCTTCTATGTAGAAACTGCCATAGATAAGCCTACCAGAATCTCTGAGATGATAGAAGGTCGTGACATAGAATTAGAAGCTCATAAGTTTCCTGTTAGACCGTTTGTGATGACCTTAGGCGGGTTCGATGTAATCCTAGGAATGGATTGGTTGGCAAACTATGAGGCGAACATTGTGTATCGCAAGAAGATGGTTTAATTGACAGCGCCAGACGAGAATACGGTGACGGTTTATGGTGATCGAGTCACGATTATCCTGAAAGTGATTTCGATGGCGGTGGCGGTAAAGTGCATGAGGCGTGGATGTAGTGCCTAGTTGGCCTACCTAAGGGATGTGGATACGCCAACACCACAACTGACTGACGTACCGGTGGTGTGTGACTTTCCAGATGTGTTCCTGAAGATTTACCAGGAGTGCCACCTGATCGCGAGATCGAGTTCCAGATTGACTTGATACTGGGTGCCCAACCTGTAGGTAAGGCACCGTATTGGTTGGCTCCGACTGAAATGAAGGAATTGATGGAGCAACTATAGGGGTTGCTTGATAAGGGATTTAGGGTGCTCCGGTGTTTTTGTGAAGAAGAATGATAGTAGTATGAGGATTTGTATAGACTACTGTGACTTGAATAAGCTAACGACGAAGAATCGATAGCCCTTACTGTTTGATCAGCTATAGGGTGCAAGTTGGTTTTCAAGGATAGACCTTCGATCAGGTTATCATCAACTGAAGGAGAAGGAGCAGGATATTACTAAAACAACTTTTCGCACGCGTTATGGACACTACGAGTTTCTTGTTATGTCATTCGGTTTAACCAATGTGCCAGCTGCTTTTATGGACTTGATGAATCGAGTTTGTCGGTCGATGTTGGATAAACCATTGATTGTGTTTATCAATGATATCCTTATTTATTCAAAGAGTGAGGAGAAGCATGTCAATCACATTCGAGAGGTGTTAGAGACATTGAAAATGGAGAAGTTGTAAGCCAAGTTCTCCAAGTGCGCATTTTGGTTGCGTGAGGTTCAATTTTTGGGTCACGTGGTGAATCCCGAGGGGATTATGGTAGACCCAGAAAAGGTGGAGGCGGTGATGCAATGGAAGTCTCCAAAGACGACATCGGAGATTTGTAGTTTCTTGGGTTTGGCGGGCTATTACAGAAGATTCATTTAAGACTTCTCTAAGATCGATTCTCCACTAACCAAGTTGACCCGAAAAGATGTAAAGTTTGTATGGGGTCAAGCTCAAGAGAAGGCAGTCGAGGAGCTAAAGGCAAGGTTGACTCAAGCTCCTGTCTTGTCGTTACCCAATGGAAGCAAGGATTTGGTGGTTTATTCGGATGCTACCTACTCGGGGTTGGGATGTATGTTGATGCAAAGAGGAAAGGTTATATCCTGACAGTTGAAATTCATGAGGTCAATTATCCCACTCATGACTTGGAGCTAGCAGCCGTGATTTTCACGTTAAAGATATGGAGGCACTACCTTATGGGACAAAGTACACCATATTCACTGACCACAAGAGCTTGAAGTGCTTCTTCGAGTAGAAACATTTGAACATGAGGCAGAGGAGATGGTTGGAGCTCATAAAGGATTATGATTGCGAGATCCATTACCATCCGGCAAAGCCACCGTGGTGGCGGATGCCCTTAGCCGAAAGGAGAGACCCGAGCCGATTCGAGTGAAGGCTTATAAGTTAGTCATGACCTCTGATGTGATGAATCAAGTCAAGGAGTTTCAAGATGAGGCATTGAAAGAAGATCATCTTATCTCTTAAACAATGAGAGGTCAGGTCATGGAATTGGGTGAAAACACACTCATTGTTAGGACCCGATTCGGGCAGATGTGGATTCCTCATTTTGGGGATCTAAGTGTGAAGATTATGGATGAAGCTCATAAAACTCTATACTCCATTCATCCCGGTGCTATAAAGATGTATCAAGACATGAAGAAAGATTATTGGTGGCCGGGTATGAAGCGTGACGTAGTGGATTACGTGAGTAAGTGCCTTACTTGTTTACAAGTGAAGGCGGAGCATCAGAAGCCGTATGGGAAGATCCAACCTTTAGATATACCAAAGTGGAAGTGGGAGGATATCACCATGGACTTTATAATGAAGCTGTCGCGTACCGCACGAGGGTATGATGCCATATTGGTGATAGTTAATTGTTTGAAGAAGAGTGCTTAATTCCTACCGATTCACGAGACATATTCATCTGAGAGGTTGGCGGATCTTTTTATCAAAGAGATCGTAACTCGTCCCTAAGTGCCGGTGTCTATTGTGTCTGATCATGACTCCTGGTTTACATCTAAATTGTGGAAGAAATTCCACGATGCTATGGGGACGAGGCTACATATTAGCACGACTTATCATCCCCAAATAGATGGTCAGTCGGAAATGACGATTTAGACGCTGGAGGATATGCCACGGGCATGCGTCATTGATTTTGGAGGAAGTTGGGATGACCACTTACCGTAAGCTGGATTCTCGTATGACAATAGCTAACATGCCAGCATTGGTATGCCCCGTTACGAGATGTTGTATGACAGGAGATGTTGAATACCCGTGTGTTTGGGTGATATTGGCCATAAAGAGTTAGGGAGTGTCGAGGTGATCGATGCTACGACTGAGAAGCTGGAAAGGATCAAGGCCTTTTTGAAGTCAGTTAAAGATAGGTAAAAGTCGTGTGCCCATAAGAGATGTAAACCAATTGAGTTCCAGGTGGGTGATGGTGTCATGTTGATGGTCTCACCTTGTAAAGGTATCATTCGGTTCAGCAAGCAGGGCAAGTTGAGCCCAAGGTACATAGGGCCTTTCCGAATCATTGCTTGAGTAGGAGAGGTGGCTTGTAGGCTAGACTTACCAGATGAGTTAAGTGAAATTCACCATCCATGTATCTCATCTGAGAACGTGTTTAGCAGATGTGGATATGGTTGTACCACTGGAAGATATCGAGGTACATGAAAGGCTCAATTATGTAGAGCAACCGGTGGCGATCATTGATCGAAAGGAGAAGATGTTAAGGAATAAGGTGATTCCTCTTGTGTGTGTACCCGGGGTAGCACAGGAAGGGATTTGAGTGTATGTGGGAATAGAGGAGGAAATGAGACATCATTACCCACGATTCTTTGAGGAATAACAAGTTTCGGGGAAGAAACCTATATAAAGGGGGTGGACTTGTAACACCCGGTTAATTTTAGAAGACTCAAACAAAAGAATAAAATGAAGAAAAAGAAAGAAAATATATATTACCCAAGTTAATGGGAAAAAGTGTAAAAATGACAAAAGTCTTTAAAAATTGGTGATAAAGGTGGCATGACCGTCTATCCCTCTCTCTACACTCGTCTCATTTGGATTTTTAGAGAGAAAACGAAAGGAGAGCTGAAAACTCTTGGGTATTTTGAAGAACAAGTGTAGGAGTCGAATTCAAGATAGAATTCTTGGTTTTGTGATATTCTTAACTGGCTTTATCCTCGGGTGTATGCTCAGAGGTATTATGTGTTCGGTTATGTGCGATTTTGGTGGGTTTCTAGGCAGTTGAACTCAATTTCAAACAATTTTGAAACAAGTCACACCTATGAGGCTGCAAAGATGAGTTCTAAAACCCTCTTTTTACTTGTTTTAAACTTTTTTGGGGCTGGAAATGCATGTATAAACATTTTATAAAAATTGGGTTTTATACCTGTATGTGTGTATATATGTATTGCGTGTGGGGTTTGGTTTTGGACTATATATGTGTTTGATGATGTTATGATTATGGTTCTAAGGCTTAGAATGTAAGATTTAAGCTTAGAATAGGTTATATGATGATTGGGGACTGAATTATGATGTTGAAGTGGGATTTAGACTGCCCATGCGCCTAAACAGTGGCCGATGCGCCCAACTGAAAATAATTGCCTAGGTGTCCCATGCGCCCAAAACCTCATGTGCCCAAATAGTACCCATGCGCCTAGAAATAGGCTAAAAATTTTAAGTGTCCAGATGCCCAGGATTCCCATGAGCCTAGGCACTCATGCGCCTGCATAGTGCCTATGCGCCTAGAATTGCCCAGAAATGACTAAGTGCTGCCCATGCGCCCTAATAGTGCCAATGCGCCTAAAATTTTCCCATGCACCTAAGTGTTCCCCATGCAACTGAATAGTGCCCATGCGCCTAAGACTTAGAATATTTTTCTAAATTTTAGGGAAAATATAAGTGTAGGCTTTGACTTGGGTGGTTCCCGGGTAATATGTAAGTTGACTTTTGAGGTCATTGATGATGTGATGGGCGATGTATGATGTGGTGAATGATCAATACTTATGCTGGATGATTATGTATGATGTATGTATCTATGTATGATGGTGCCCTGTATGGTTATGTTTATGCTCCTTATTACGTATGATGACGTGACTTTACATGGTGTGATTATTAGGATGAACGTAAAGTATTATCTTAAAGAATGAAAGATTTAAGATAATGAAAGTGGAACATAATGAATGAATGAAAAGTATTGCAAGCAAATAAAAGGAGGTTCACAACTCATTGAGAGTTGTTAGCTCAACTATGTGCTTACAGCGTGCGATCTTGGCTAACCTTAAGGGTTAACACACAGGGGGAGTTAGTCATTATGACTACTCCATACGTGCGATATGTGAGATATGTGCGATATGGGGTCCTTGTCACTTACCCTAGATGATATGGCTTTGTGCTCAAGAGGGGGTTTAAGCATACAACAAGACCTAGATAGAAATGAAAAGATAATAAATGTATGAAAAGTGTGATAAGTACGTGTTGGACCAAAAGAACCAATGAGCCGGATCAGAAAAACCTTTAAGTCCCACAGACGTCACAACAACTGCTGAAGTCACAACAGTTGAAGACAAGTGCTGAAGATAAAGTCTGAAGACACAAGAGCTGAAGACAAAGTCTGAAGACACAAGTGCTGAAGACAAAGTCTGAAGACACAAGTGCTGAAGACAAAGTCTGAAGACAAGTGCTGAAGACAAAGTCTGAAGACACAAGTGCTGAAGACAAAGTCTGAAGACACAAGTGCTGAAGACGAAGTCTGAAGACACAAGTGCTGAAGACAAAGTCTGAAGACACAAGTGCTGAAGACAAAGTCTGAAGACAAATGCTGAAGACAAAGTTTGAAGACAAGTGCTGAAGACAAGTACTGAAGACCAAGTATCAGACGTTGTCACAACAGCTGAAGAGGTCTTTTTCAGTAGTTGTGACGGTTTTCTTTCAGTAGTTTTATATTTTTCCCTTTCAGTAGTTTTGTAATCAGTAGTTTAGTTTCAGTAGTTTAGCATCAGTAGTTTTATGTTTTGTACTTAGCACTCTGATATGTTCTCAGTAGTTGTGAACATTTCAGTAGTTTGTTAAGTTTTAGTTATTTTTGTAATAAATCTGCCAGATGTCACTATCTGTGATATCAGCAGTGACTGCACTCTATATAAGGAGTGTCAACATAATTGTAATTGGAATGATTGAGCAGAAACCTTTGATATAATTGAAACATTCATTTTCACAGAAATATATTCTCTCGTTACAACCGTATTTGTTCTTAATGATACGAATATCAAATTCTTGCTATAATTTGTCTAATTCTTGATCTTGTTCTTCATCGTTACACTCTAATCCATCAAATTTGAGATCACTGATCCTGTCAAATGGTATCAGAGCAGGTTAATCATTGATCGATCTAATAATTGATCATTGAAACTGCTATCCAAGATCCAAGTTTGATTGAATTAGCATTTTTGCAAGAAACGGTTATAGAGATTGAATTTTCTATGTTTTTGGCCATTCATCCTGAGATTTATTCTTGTTTTCATTGAGTCTGTTGTGGTCTGTGTAAAATCTTTTAAAAGCTTGAATTAATTGTATTTGGACCTAATATGACTACTCCTTCCAATGATCCTCACAATACTGGTTCCTCAACCAAGCCTCCAATGCTGGTTAGGAGCGAGTATAACATATGGCAACGACGAATGCTCCATCACCTGTCTGTTAACAGCTCAGGTTGTTGGACATCAGTGGTACATGGTCCACACAAGCCTATGGTGAATAACCCGGAAACCAATCAAATGGTTCCGAAGAGGAGGGAGCAATACTCAAATGAGGATAAGAAATTGTTTGAGATTGATGCAAAAGCCCATGGAATTCTGGCCATGGCACTGCCCATGAAATCTATTCTGGGCTAATGCATTATGAAACTGCCCATGACCTCTGGAATGCTTGAAAGAACAATTTGGAGGAACAGATGAGGTCTTGGAAAATAATAGAAATCCTTGCCCAACAATATGAGACATCTCTCATAGGAAGGGTGAGACACTGACTCAACAGTTGAGCGGTTCTCTTGTTTGATCTCTGAATAAAAAATGGTCAAACATGAGTACACAAATAGCCAGATGAATAACAGATTTCTCAGATCACTGCCTAAGAGATGGGACACATATACTATTGTCCTACGCTCCAGTGCAAATTTGGACAAACTATCTCTCACCCAACTCCATGGGAAATTGCTCACATTTGAGAGAGAGATAGAACAGAAACGAAAACTGTCATCATCTGGAAAGCTCACTGATGATTTTGTACTAGGAAACACTGCCTTGGTAAGTCATCAGTCAGAGTATGCAGGATCAGAATGCCACTATGATGAGCATATTGATTTCACCTCAAACAATTCTAATCATGCCTTTGTGAGTGTTGATTGTCATTCTGGTAATAATAGTGACAATCTATGCTTTATCATGGATGATTTGAAAGGCATTGCTGATGATGATTTAGAAGAGATGGATATTTTGAGCCAAATGGCCTTGATCAATATCAGATCTTAGAAATTCTACAAGAGAACGGCAGGAAATTTCTGACTCTCTGACAAAACCAAAGTCGGTTTTGACAAGAGCAAGTTGAAGTGTCACAAATGCCACAGGCTTGGACACTTTGCAAGAGAGTGTAGATCAACTGGATCTAACACCTCCGCACCCTTTTTGACTTTCCAAATAACAATTTACAATCCAAAGGGCAACATTCTGCTGGTTTTAGTCATTCATCACACCTCTCAATCTCCTACATATTTTGTTCCTCAGGGTCAAATGCCATATCCTTATCCCTGCTATTATATGCCACAGTCAAATCAAGTTCAAGCTCCTATAGTACCACAACCTCATGCACTACCAGAACCTCAACCATCTCCATCTCAATCACAACCTCATCAAGCTTCTTCACACCTGGAGTCGTTGACTGGAGTAGCTTACCTGATACTTGTCTGGTCACACTGAGCAATACTATGCTGGTGCTAGTCAACATGGTGGTGAACACCCTTTTGGAAATCTTGCTCTCATGGCCTGGAGTCTACTGAGGGTTCCTGTTCAAATGCATTCACATCACAGGTAACTTAGGTATCTTCAGAGGCTAAAGCCAAGTTATGTTCTAAATCATGCATAGCTGCCTATTAGAGAGGCAAATGTAGCATTAATAAATCAAAAACTTGAGTTTGAGAAAACCATTTTCAAAAGAAAAGCTGAGTATGAGTCTGCTCTTAACAGTAAAAGTGATGAGATTTATAAGCTTAAATGTCAATTAAATGATGAAAAGGCCAAGCTAGAGGTTATTCTGGAAGACCACAGGAGTCTCAAAGAAAAACTTGCAGTGACCCAAGTTGAGTGTGACCGCTGGGTCTCATCATGCAAGGGATTTGAAATGCTTCTTAGCAAGCAAACTGCTTCAAATGTGAAGTTTGGCATTGGTTACAACCATACTGCTCCACCAACAGATTAATCCTAACTCCATAGTTAAGTCTGAAAGTGAAAGCAATCTCCAAACCACATTATTGTGTGAGTCATTCTCCAATGATAATCTAAGATCAGAGAATGAAACTAGTGTTAAGATCTCAGCAAATAAATTGACTGATGGTCTAACTACTGAGACTCAT